>BSBM01000096.1:12912500-13105000 GCA_027924585.1 Larix kaempferi | reverse complement strand
CACATGACCCCATGGGAATTAAATCAAGGACACACACATAATGCATCATATTATCGACAATTCATGGCAATAGTGTATCCAACCAATTGAACTAACCCTTTCAGCTTTAAAAATGCTTTGAAACATCTTGTACCATCCTCAAGACATAAGTGAGAGTGAAATTGTTGATCCATAGGTGGAGAAGATAATAAATTATCCTCTAAATCACCCATACTAAGCCCAATTAATAAACATCTCAGTTTTGTTTTTTTATAAATATTTGTAAATATAATTTTATTAATTGTCAAAAGAGGCTTTATTTCATAAAAAAAAATAGAATTTTATAAATATACCTAAAAATATATGATAATTTTGAGTATGATTTAGCATTTCCCACATTGTGTATGTGTTCGCCCAATTTGGAGGGACATTCGAATGTGAGTAAGGGCATTCATATGTGTGCAAGGGAATTAACATAGACTGAGTAGGGGGATTTAGTAGATACCAAGCATGGACATCCAGACGCAAGTAAGGACATTTGGACATGAGTAGGGGCATTTAGCAGAGACTGAGAAGGCGCATTTAATAGATACCAGGAAAGGGGATTTAGAAGAGACCGAGTAGGGACATTTGGACCCGAGTAGGGTTTTGACACCTAGAAAAATCCTTGTGTCGACAATAGGGGTTCTCTCCAGTGGGAAATACCAATTAGATTTAAAACTGTTTGAGATGGGGAACCCATCCGGATTCTAACCCAGATACTATTCACTTGTTGGGGATTTTACCGATTGCGGCCTGGTCCACCATTTAGGTTTTTATTAATAAATGAAATGTGGGGTGCTCTAATATATGATGCAATCCTAGAATACCTTAACCTATCCTTGAAAGGACTGAGAGTAAAAAAAACGAGCAACAAATGGAGATACATTCCAACAACATAGTATTAACCACCCAACATGAAATATATCACAGCTACAAAGTGAGATTAAATACCAAAATAGTTACGGCATAAACACAGTTTGCATTTTCCTATCATAGAAAGCAAAAGAAGAATGTAAGTACGCATATAGAATAAGCAGTAATGAACCCGCATAAGAGTAATCCAATAGGTAAACAGAACAATCTTACTACATATGAGCTACAAAAGAATAGGAAATTATTTCCATGAAATTCATCCACATAACAAACATGACTTCTAATGCCAACTTGGGTCCAGAAGTCTTCTATTCATCTTCAGAAATAGTTCTTACACAAAATGAGCAGCAAAAATCCCATCCCAAAAGTCCCCCCTACTTCCTTCTTCCTTTCTTTAATAATTTACAAAAATAACCCCCCAGTGACTATTCGAATTCCTCAAAGATATTTAAAACTTTTGAGATCCCAATACACATGTTATTAAGTCACTTATATTTTCTCCAAAAGAAAAGAAAATTTAAATTACAATTTTAAGGAGCAGTGTTCCCTCGAGTTCTAATAAACTCAACCCAAAGTTTACAATCATAAATTATAGCATTTAATTGTTAGGGTTCCAATAGTTGTAGCATCACCTCATTAAGAACAACCTCATTAGCTAGCATGTTTATTCCTTTGGTGACTAATTTGTGCCTTGTGAACATGAATTGAATCTTTAGAATGGGAAACCCAATCTATTCCTCGAGATCCTATGAGGTGACTTGAGTAGTTCTCTTAATTGCCCCTAAGTATTCCTCCCTTGTTTTCCTGAGTTCTTCTAGGCCTTGTTCTTTTGGGATAGGCTCCTCAAACGTTCCTGGAGGGGGTAGGTGGTATCTCTCAAATTCCCTTGTTATGGTCTGGTGTACATTTTGGCATTTTTTTCAATGATGCTGTGACCGCCCTCTGCAATTTTTCTCCTGCATTTTGACAATTTTCTAGTGTAGCATAATCAAGTTGCATTTCCTCTACTGTCCTCTTGGGAAAATTTGGTGGAGCTTCTATTTTTTTTTATTCCATGATACCACACTTTTTAGTTTTCCCTTTGCATCATAAATCCTAAGGTCGATTCTTTGGGTCGACTCTAATACTGTCTTGAGCTTGGTTATGATATTTTGGACTTCATATAATTGCTCTTCGATCAACTCCTGCAAATAAAAAAATAGTTCATGCAACGTTGTTCCACATGTTTGGAAGTTATCTAAGCTCTACCTGTCTTCTCGAGAATCACTTCTAATGAGTCCTTTTCTCATCGAAGAGATTCTACCTGATTTTCCAAAATTGCATTACCTACCACCAAGATATTGACCTATCCTACCAGCTCATCCCTTTCATCCTGCAAATCTATTAACAATGTCATCATAGTTCCCTTTTTTGTTTCGATATTTTTTACCTAGAAGTTAAGTGTGTCCTTGTCATTTTTCATCTCTTGGGCCATGACTTATGTGATTCTTTCATCCCCCTCCAAGGCCTCATGAGCGTGTACAAGTTCCACCATCTCTCTCTTGGATTACAAGAGGAGGTCCTCCAAAGTGCTAATCATTTTCTTTGCTTGTTTAAGGTCATGGACCTTCTTTTGAATGTTTTCTTGGTTGGCCATGGTAGTAGCCACATTCACCGAAGCTATGAAGTCTGGTGCCTTGTCAGTCCCTTTGAATAGTGATACTTCCTTCATAGTAACATTCTCTAGTCGTGATGAAATATTAAGTATTTTCTCCATTCTCTTGAGTATCTACTTCTTATTAGGATCAAACACTATAGCCTCCAGTTGAGCTACTACATTCTCCTGGGATGGTGTGTATGGATGGATTCCCAATTCGCTAAATGGGAGGTGACCCCTGGTTAGTGGGACTTCAGAACTTGGAGTGGATGCAGCAATGTCCATGTCTTGAGGCTCTTTGTCATGTTCATTGGTTTCTCCTTGTCCTTTCTCTAAGACATCCCTTTGGGATTCTTCTTCCCTCTTCTTTTGAAACTCTTCCTATAGATATTTCTCTTCTCTTTTTCGATCTTCTTCCTACTCTCTGAACAACTCTACTTCCTTTTTCTTTTCTTCTGCAAATTTCTCCAACTGCTCTTCCTTTTGCAACGTCTTGTTTGTTTATGCCAATAAAGTCTCTATCTACACCTTTTTTAGGAAATATTTTCTCAATAGCCCTTATTTCAACTCGTTAGGTGTTTCTTTGTCCTGCTTGCTAGCACCAGTCTCTTTAGCACCTTTCCTACGCTTCCTTCTCTTGTCTAGTTCTTCAAAATTGTGGGCTCATCGGTAAATATTTTCCTCTACAAAAAACGGATCAGCGTAGGCATAGTAATACTTGGCAGATGCACAATCACTGGTTACTTTCCCATGACTATCATTTCTATAAAAGGTCCTCTCCCCAAAGTGAAAGGCTTCAAGTTTCTTGGTTATTTCTATAGAATCCTTTACTTTGGACATTTTGTATGCTCTCACTGTTATGGGAAAGGGTGGCCACACTGCTTTCTTAGCATTGTCAGGTTGCTTCCAATATTGTTGATGTAATTCCACCTCACTATTTATATAAGGACCATGTAATCTATAACATATTTGGGAAACACATATGGAACTATAGACCCTCCATGGATGCGTCAATAATTCCCATCATCCGTCAAGTACCAGTCTCCTAGCTAGCTCACCGTTTTTATAGTGTCATCAAACATGCAATTGGGTGTCTTCCAATATATTAATGTGTACAGAGGCATGATGAATTCTTAGGCTCTTGATCGCATCTTCCAGATTTGTAGAAATGATAGCTACCTATTTAAATATTGTGGTTCACACTGTGACATAGTATAGTAGTGGGGTCCAATATTGGAGCCTCAAATGTGATGTACTATCCATCCCATATAGTCTGCATAAGAGATTTGCAGCTACCTGATAAGGTTTTTTTAACATTTTTGTCTCATACTCCTTTCTTTCCCTATAGAGAAACTACTTCCCAAGCATACATACTTGTTTGATAAATCAATGTAGTTAAGATGGAGACCTTCAACCCATTCAAGTGTCATGTTGATTTCTAACATTGGAAGCTTGTAATCCTTTTCTAAATAGGCTGGCTAAAAGGAAGAGATACCTTTTCCTTTGGTGTCATTTAAGATGTAAGTCATGGCGTCAATGTGGGGTATGGTCCAACTTATTACTTTCGTGCATGGGAAGACATCGAGTCTTGCTGCAGCCCTGACTACTTGATATTTTTGTATATCAAGACCTCCTCTAGGCTAGTAGTTTGATACTCTTCACTCCTAAAAAATTTATATAACTCCCCCCATTTGTATTCATGCAGTGCTCTGAGTATCATTATACTGGATTTGAAGAGGAACCTCCTCATCTTGCTCATCATCAGATGGTAACTCCTATACAAATTTGGAGTATTGTATGGTGTTTTTTTGTGACATATTATGCTCCTTCAAGCCATTAGCAATAGCATAAACTTCCATGGGAAATAAACAACTAGCCTATGCATGCAAACCAGTGTATGATAAAAATGTAAATAGAACCAAAACAATATCAGTTTAAAGCTCCTTTCATGTTGATGATCACTCCCCAGTATCTGAGATCCAAAAATAGATTTCAACAGCTATGAGATCCGCATGTAGTTATATTCTCAAACTTAGTTTCTACTGCATCGCGAGGTATAGAATTTAGGTTTCCCACCCATGCAAACCACATACCAAAAGAAGAAATACACCATATAACAATTTCGATGGCCTTCCGGGGGCAAGGAACCCAATAAATCTATAACCGAGACAATAAATGAGATTTTATGGGTTTATAGGGCCACAGTATCAATATGAAGGTTTAGGCTAAGGGAAGCCAACAAAACTTTGAAGCTGGTCATTGTTTGAACGAGAAGGGGATTCAAACTCTTTAAAGAATAACCCGTGGAATGCTTGTGAGGATTAAATTAGATGATGGTTGGAAACTAGGCTTCCACTCTTAGGTGAGGTCAACCATACATCTCAAAGGAGAGGATGTTCCCTAGAATTCATATGAATTACACCTGTTCCAATTATGGATCGAAAAGAAACCCCCTCCCCACTTCACTAATGACCAATGCACTAGGGAACCAATCAGGTCTTAAAAAACCCCAACCAAAAAGAGATAGATTAATCACTACTAGAAATGAAATACAAACTAAATAAGGGGGGGCCATTCTTACCTAGTAAAATGGACAACAAGTGTAAGGCAACCGATGGCTAGCGTGTGCTTCCTAGCTTGATTTCTCTAGGTGGATCAAGGCACGAGGGAAAGTCTGTAACAAGGGAGATGTAATGGTGGCTATGAATGGGGTAATATGCTATTTATAGCTACATAAGACCTTATCCCTTCCCTTTAACCATTTAGTGACTATGAGGTGTTACAGATGAATTTAGGTAGTCAAAATAAAGTTTGGCGGTGAATTGGAGCAAGTGACGTCAAAGTGTTGTGACAGTTTTGGATGAGTCGTGCCACACATTTCAGTGAATTTGAACGACTTTCATCGATAACCATCAATAATCCTAAACCTTAGGATGTTTCAGTGATTTAGAATGAGTTTTGTTGGCACGTTGCGGTGAATCTGGACAATTTTTGCCACAATGTATCGACGCAGTTGAGTGAAACCTACCAAAAGGACACCCTTTATGATTGCAGTGATATCATATTTAGGTGATGTGAAGATTTGATCAAATTACACCACAACGTCTCAGTGAAATTGGGTGATATATGCCGCAACGTTGCAGTGGATTTGATTAAAAAATTCCAGTACGATCAATCTTCACATGCTCCTTCAGTTGCAACTAGTTAACCGGAGTATGCTAACACTATCGAGAAGTTAAGGTCATAACTCTATTGTTGCAGAGACTTGGAATGAGTGACCCGAGGAAGCATAAAAAATTTCTTAGGTGAGAGACATTGCAGGGTGTTGGAGATAGTTTGTTGAAACGATGGTGAAAAAGTGAAGGGGGCATACCATTACAACAATGTTCATCGGCGTTGCAGCGGACTGAGGGAAACTTGCCGAAAGGTAGAAACTCAAGAAAATATGTCGAAACGTCAAAAAATTGAAAAAGGTTTAAGCGTTTCTTCCTTAGTGGGATCAAGTTTTGAGACAACACTAGCTAATAAGCTTGAGGGAGAAAACCAAAATTTGGTCAAGGAGAGAAAATTCAAGGAGGGCCCCCATCATTTCCCAGAAGGAATAATAGGGAAGGTGGTTGTAGCTGCAACAATTGGCGACATATTGGGAGAACCTTAGATCTGTGAAGAATAAACAAGTTTATCCATTATACTATGACACCTTATTGATATTTGTGGGACCCACTTTCTGCTCAAATTAGTCTATTAGAGTAGGAGTTGTATTATCATTCATTTGTATTATGTCTAAATGACCTTGGCTCATGTTTGAAAAGAGGTATTAGGAAAATCAAGTAGCATTAGATAGATATATTCAAATATACCATGGGTTGTAATTTCATAGTTACTCTTCCCAAATCAAAATTATGGACTTCATTTTACGGACTGATTATGTCAATACCTACTTAGGTATGACACCACAAGGTAAGTATCGAAGTTAGACAAGTGTAAATGTGTGTTCCTCATCTCTTACACTAGATATAGAGATATGTTTCCAGTAGGAATCCATATCCTCGACAAAGTTGTCTCTTGAACATGTTTTATAGATGAGTTCTCTAGTCCCATTATAGTATGTGTTTTCATTGTATATGAAAATTTATTTTTCTCTTTGGAGCATTTATGCTTAGAAGTACCTCTAGATGAGGGAGCTGACTCAATAATCCTTTCACAAGCATGAGACAACATATATATTCATTTTGATTTTCTATGCACTATCAAGTCTTGATTCCCTCTCATGGGTTGAAATCTAGTGAATATTAAAGACTACAGTCAATTATGTGTTGAGGTGGGTGGAGTTCTAGGAGAGTAACTAGGAAACCTTCCCCAAGAACATTCAACTCAAAATTTTAAGGCAATTATATTGTGAACTTGATCGATATGTACATACTTCTCATTGAACCAACACACTGGAATATTGACAAATGGGATGAGATCCTTTCAAACTATAGTACTTCAAATGCATCATCAACTCCTCACCCTAAGAGAATTTTCCAAGCATTACAATGTTCCCCGCAAACTATGAAAACACAAAGTTTTCAATAGATTGAAGGATATCCAAAATTTATTATGAGATGAGACCAAGTATTTCCTCAATCATCACTCTAGATATTGAACTCAACTTTATTAAAATCAAGGCTAAAAAAAATAACGATTGAAACGAAAATGATACAAATGCAATGAAATAAATAAACTACAACAAAAGAAACAAGGTTGAAATAAAAGAATCAAACTGGTATAAAGCAAAGCAATGAGGGAAAATTATTTATTTATGTACAAGGTTGGTTTTCCCCTCTAACTGAGTAAAGTATTGTTTTAAATATTGACCATTCACAAGGAGAGAATCCACCTCCCTTTCCAAGTCTTGCAATTTGTATGTGTCAAGTCTAATCTTCTCGACAATAATGTAGGGACCAAGCCATAATTGTTGAAACTTTGTATGTTTCCCCTTCTATTCATGGGTCTTGTCCCATTTTAGGACTAGATATCCTACTTCAAACTCTTTTTTCTTTTCCCAACTAGCGTTGAACCACTTCTTCACTATTTTTTGATGGATCGTAAACTTTTTCCTAGCTTTTTCTCTTTCCTCCTCAAGTCTTAACAAGGTATTGATTTGCCTTTGGATAGCATGACTGTTAGACCCTCTCAAGGATTTTTTCAATTGTAGGGAAGGAAAGAGTATGTTGGGGTGAATGATATCTTATTTTCCATAGACCAGGGTAAAGGGTGAGATTCCTAAGGCATTCTTTGGTCTAACCCTATAATCCCATAGAGCGTTTTGAAGAGCGTTATGCCAACTTCTTTGGTTTTCAATCATGGTTTTATCCAGGATCCTAATGATATTTTTATTTGTGGACTTTGCAAATCCATTCCCTTAAGGATAATAATTGGATGAATAGTGCAATTTAATCTCCTTTTCCAAAACAAATTCATTTATTTTTAATATGGAAAACTATGAAGCATTATCAAATACCAGGGAAATTGGAACCCCAAACCTAGTTATGATGTTCTCTTCCACGAATCTAATGATTGCTTCTTCGTTGATATTGCATAGTGTTATTTCTCATGTCCATCATGTGAAGTAGTCCCTAGTAGTAAGAATGTAATGGTGTTGTTTTGAATATTTCAAATTGATATAACCTATAACATCCAAACCCCACTATGCCACTGCTGAAAAGGTTCTGTAGTCACCGCAGGATGGAAATGTACTATTGGCTTCCTCTCCCTTCTGGTGCTCTTTTGGAAGATAGAACACTTCCGAGCATAATCATGTGGATATTTAAACATAGTCTGGCAATAGTAACCCGCTTTGATTATTTTAATGTGCAATGGTCTCTATAGATTAATTCCCTCCAGCAGGTCCATCATGCAATTCAACCGAAAATTTCTCTGTGTCTTCCTTTTATAAGCATCTCAGGAGAATTCCATCATATTTATTTTTGAATAGAATACCATCAATAGTTTGAAACAATGTTGATTTAAGACGAAGAGATATTCTTTGTTTTGAACTCCAATGTTCTCAGGTGCACCCATGCCGTAGGTATTGTAATAAATCGTGATACCAAGAACCAATAGTAGCCATAATTTAATGAACTTCTTGTAAGCTTACAACTGCTTCATTTTCCCAGCCATTGAATTCTTCCTCTAAGTTCACAGTAAGTAGTTTGAAAATACCTTCGCCTTTGATAATGGTTGCTGGTTTGAATTCTAATTCATACTCTTTTAATGTCGTAACCTAGTTCCCTCTTCTTTCCCACAGCTCGTTTTGTACAAAGAGTGATCTAACCACTGGGTGAGGGACTATGAATTTGGTTCAGTTTTTTAGAATATAGGGTCTAAACTATTTTACTACTTTGAAAAATGGGTAAGTATGTTTATCAATGTCTAGGTAATTCAGTTCAATGCCCTATAGACCAATGCTCATAAATGAGATTGGATACTCATCCCCTTGCTCCCCTTTCTGAGTGAGCACCACCACAAGGGAATTGTCAGACACAAAGGTGTAGATTATGAAATCCTTCTCAAAAATAGAATTGCTCAATGAGGGTGCAACAAATTTTTTTTCCTTGATTCAATGAAAGGAATTATTCTCTATGTCATTCCATTGGAATTCTACGTCATGTTTATCATTTGTTGCAAGGGTTCGATTATTTGTGCAAAGTCAGAAAAGAACCTACAAACAAAATTGATCTTCGCCATGAAATATTGCATCGATTTTTTTATTGTGGGGCACGGGAATCTGTAAAATAGACTTTATGCATTCTGGATCAACGTAAACTCTATTTTTTGAAATAATATGTCCCAATAATCTCCCTTCTAAAATAACAGAAATACTCTTCTTGGGGTTGAGATATATTCCATATTTCCTACACCTTTCAAAAATCAGCTTCAAGTGATGGAAATGATATTCCCTTTTCTTGGAAAACACTATGACATCGTCAAGGTATAAAAATACGCCATAGTTGATCAATCAGTGGAATGCAGTATCCATGGCCCTCTAGAATGTGTCTCATAAATTCATTACACCAAATGGCATCTTGCATAAAGCGAATGTACTCCACTTCATCCGAAAAGTGATTTTCAATCAATCTTCCTCAATCACCAACACTTGATTGTATCCCGAGAACCCATCTAACAAATTAAACATTTCAAACCCATATAGGAGTTACAAAATATGTTCCATAGGAGGAACATGGTAATTATCTTTGTCAGAGGATCTATTAAGATTTTGAAAATCCACAGATAATTTTATTTCCCCTGAATGTTTTCACACTGGTACCAAATTATCCACCCACTCTGAATGTCTGAATTTGAAGATGATCCTAGCATCCATAATCTTCCTCAATTCCTTCTCAATTAATGATTCCAGAGTTGGATGTACCTTTCATAACTTTTGCTGAAACAATTTGACACTTGAATTAATAGGAACGACATGTTGTATGATGCGAATGACATAAATTTTCAGCTCATCATAAGTCCAGGAAAATACATCATTATATTTCTTAAAGAGCTAAGTGAATCTTCGTCTTTCTCCTGGTGAGCAGCATGTTCCAAGATTCGCATTTCTAGGATCCTCTAATGTTCTTAGATTTACCAGTTCATATTGCATGGAAGATATGTTGGTTTCGACATTGAATGGCTTCCTAAAATTATGTTGTAGATCAAATAACATCTCAAGTGTGCACACTCCTTTGGGCATGAATTTTCCTCCAATCTAAATTCCATTTTCCCCAGACCTATCCAAGTTGGCTTGGTGTTCTTCATCATCAATAATGGTACCTTTGAAGTTACCTTCATCTATTATAAATTCAATGATCTATTGGTCATCATTGAACACCTTCCAATTCGTCACATTATTTGGGACAAAAGGCCTAAGAAGTAGTTCAATGGAAAACTTGTCATTAAGAGGACCAAATGTGAGGCATTACTAGCTAATAAATCAACTGCAACATTCATCCATATAGGAATACAATTAATATTGAAAGCCTCAAAGTTTGTGATCAGAGTCCATACCTCTGTCCAATACCCTTTTAAGTGTGGAGATATATCGTGAATGGTATTTTTGACCTGTCTGACTATTATTTCTGAATCACCAAATTTTTTTAAATATTTTACATTTAAATCAATGGAATTCTTATAACCTTGGACAAGGGCCTCATACTCGGTGGTGTTATTGGTGCATTCAAATTCTATCCTACATGAGAGATAAGTTTTTCACTTTTTTGGATTGACAAGGACACATTAGGCCCCTACACCTTCCTATGTCTTTGGGCCATAAAAAAAAGTCCAAACTTCAGATCCTAAACTATCTCTAGAGTCTACGTTAGTTTCTAAGTTTACGTTAGAATCTAGCTCTACTATGTTACAATAATTATCATCATCACGCAAAAACTGAAGGAGATTGGGATATGTGTCTTATTCATGATTGGTAGTCTCTGTATCATAACAACATGGTTCAGTTTCAAGGAAATGGTATGCATAATTCATTGGTTCATTTATTCCTTTCAACTCCATGACAGTAATTTTCATATGCGGCTCCATGTTTACCCATATCTAGTTTGGCTAGTTCTGATATGGAAGCCATAAATGATACCAATCCATGGAAAAATATCCTTGCAATTTACTTGACCAGTCTTTCCTCAACAACAAGACATAAGCATCTGGTATATCCACCACCAAAATATCAATAACTGACACACTCTTTCATCTCAGGCTAACCTAATCAAAACATTCTTCAGTTCACCAATTACCTTAACATTATATCTTCCAAGTTGATGATCATAGAAGAGAAAGCACTCGGTTGACCATTTATTCTTTTACAAACAGAATACAACATAACATTGGAGGAAGCTCCATAATCCACCATATAGTTTTTGAATATTGTAACTTCTAAGAATATTATATTTTGTACTTTATTATTCCGTAGATGTTTCATCCCTCCAAGGTAATTCTATTATGTATCCGGAGATGTTTATTCCTCCGATGAATTGTGGTAACCAGGGTTATTAGACCCACCATGTGGGGGTCAGCCCTGAGTTTTTTATTTGGGGGTTATTAGACTTCACTAGGAGAGGTTGGCCCCATTAGGGGTTTTGGTCAGTCGGGAACTAATATAAGTAGAGGAGGAGAGCTCCTCATTTTACACACTTGATCAGCTCAGAAAGTAGCACACTTGTATTTGAGAGGTCTGCATAGGAGGTAGAGAAGAAGGAGATCAAGTCTTGGAGCACATCTTGTATTTTGGTTGATCATCTTATTGAGGAAAGCTTTGCTGGGTTTTCTACCCCATGAGGGTTTCCCAGGGTAAAATATTTGTCTATCTTGTGATTATGTTTCTTTCAGTGATCTTGCTAGTCAAATTAGTCTAAACTTAACATGGTATCAGAGCTAGCCTGAATAGAACATCTTTCACAAGGTGAAATTATATTTCTCTCTCTCTCCCAAATTTAGGGTTTCTGCAAAAGTTAGTATTTTTGGATTCTGGTTGCATGGCTGAATATCCCTTCTAAAGATCTATCTTTTGAGCCTTGGATCGAGGTTTTTGGTTGGGTATAGCTCCGAGAAAGTCAAACCCTAGTTCTACCAAAAGTGCGATAAACCAGAAATTCTGTTGCACATCCAAAAAAGTGAAAACTTAAAGTTTCTGGGTAAGTACTACTCTATCTCTTATCTCTTTCACAAGGTGAAATTATATTTCTTTCTCTCTCCCAAATTTAGGGTTTCTGCAAAAGTTATTATTTTTGGATATTGGTTGCATGGCTGAATATCCCTTCTAAAGATCTATCTTTTGAGCCTTGGATCGATGTTTTCGGTTGGGTATAGCTCCGAGAAAGTCAAACCCTAGTTTTACCAAAAGTGCGATAAACCAGAAATTCTGTTGCACATCCGAAAAAGTGAAAACTTAAAGTTTCCGGGTAAGTACTACTCTATCTCTTATCTCTTGGACTCCCCCAAGAGAAGATGGCTCCAAACACTAAGCTTCAAGACAAGATAGAAGGTATAGAGAATTTCCGGGCATGGAAATACAAAATTGGTCTCATTCTTGAAGAGAATGATCTTGCTCATTATATCAAGGATGAAGTTGCAGAACTTGAAGGAGATGAAGCCAAAGAGAAGCATAGGAAGGATTTGATTAGGGCAAAGAGAATCATAGTTGATTCTATTAAATACCACTTGATTCCTTAAGTGGCTTCCAAGAAGACTCCAAAGGAAATGTATGATGCCCTAGAAAGAATGTATGAAGGAAAGAACATCAATAGGAAGATGAACCTAAGAACTCAGTTGAAGAGTACCAAGATGCACAAAGGAGAATCCATTCAAGATTACTTCTCAAAGGTCTCCCAAATCAAGGAGCAACTAGATGCCATTGGGGATACTCTTGATGAAGATGAACTTGTGATGACTGCTCTAAATGGTCTCACTAGACCTTGGGAGTCATTTATACAAACTATGTGTGCCAGAAAAGAAAGTATGAAGTTTGATGTAGTATGGGAGGTTTGTGTTCAAGAAGAGGCTAGGGTAGCCAACAGAGAAGCCCTTCCCAAGGAGGATGACCAGGCCTTGGCCACACACACCAAAAGAGGAAGAAAGGGTTACTTCAAGAAAGTGGACCACAAGAAGTCTCAAACCTATCATAGATTCAAAAGAAAAGAAGGAACAGACTTAGAAAGAGATATCTCCACAGTCCAATGTTACAATTGTCTTAAACTAGGACACTATGCTAGAAACTACACTTTACTAGAAAAGAAGAGGAGGAATTTTGTTCACAAAAGGCATCAAGCACATATGGCAGAAGATGATAGTGAATAAGAAGAATAAGAAGAGGCAAGGCCTCGAAGGAAAAGATCTAAAGTAAAGAAAGAAGATCTAAAAGAATATGTCATATTTTCTGTACTATCTGGATCTGTGTCTCCTGGAGAAGATACATGGCTCATTGATAGTGGTGCTTCAAAGCACATGACAGGTCAAAAGAAAACTCTCTGAAGACTTGAAGAAAAGTCTTCTCCACAAAAGGTATCTCTAGGAGATGATTATCAATATCCCATCAAGGGAATTGGTGAAGCAAGCTACAAGCTTGATTCTAGAACACCCTTGAAGATGAAAGAAATTTTATATGTACCAGGTTTGAAGAAGAACCTACTCTCTATCTCAGCACTAGATAAGAAAGGCTTTGGAGTGGCTTTCATAGATGGCCAAGTACTTATGTGGCCCAAGGGAAAATCAATTGAAGATGCAATTGTCATTGGTGAAGAAGAAGGAGGTCTATATAAGCTCAAGGGTCATCCAGAAGTTGCCCTTGCTCATGAAACCTATAGCCCTAGTGAGCTATGGCATAGAAGATTAGCTCACATTAACTACAAATCCCTACCCTATGTAAGCAAGGTGGTCATAGGATTACCAGATTTGAAGGTTGATCATAATGGCTCATGTAAAGGATGTGAAAAAGGGAAGAATGTCAAGAACCCTTTTCCAAAGAGTGAAACAAAGACTAAGAACATTTTGGAGCTAATACACTCAAATGTATGTGGACCAATGCCCACCACTTCCCTAAGTGGGTTTGAATACTATCTCTCATTCATTGATGACTATTCAAGGAAGACTTGGATATAATTTCTAAAAGGTAAGAATGAAGTCTTAGGAAAATTCAAAGAAATCAAGGCCTTAATAGAAAATCTCTCAGAAAAGAAAATCAAGATTCTCAGAATAGATAATGGTGGAGAATATACTTCAAAGGACTTTGAAGACTTTTGTAAGGAATCTGGAATCAAGAGGGAACTAACCACTCCCTACAATCCCCAACAAAATGGGGTTGCTGAAAGAAAGAATAGAACCATCATGGAAGCTGTAAAGACTATGATGCATGACCAAGATCTACCCATGTATCTATGGGCTGAAGCAACTAGGACAACAGTCTATGTACAAAATAGACTATCCCATAGTGCTCTTGAATTCAAAACTCCAGAAGAAGTGTTCATAGGAAAGAAGCCTGAGGTAAGTCATCTCAAAATATTTGGATGTCCTATGTACATTCACATTCCAAAAGAAAAGAGAACCAAGTTGGATCCTTCTAGTAAGAAGGGAATATTTGTTTGATATTGTGAATCATCCAAAGCCTTCAGAATTTACATACCAGGTTTTCATCATATGGAAATAAGTAGAGATGTAACATTTGATGAATAAGCAGCTCTCAAGAAATCTAGGAAGTGCCAACTTGAAGAAATATATTAAGAAGATACACCTCCTATAATCACAGAAGCTGTGCCCATCCCTGAAGATGACACACCAGAGGACCATGACATGTTGGAACCACAAGAACCCCCTATTACAAACTTATATAGGAAAAGAAGGCTAGCATGGGCTAGAGACATTATTCAAGGAGCTGAAAAATATGGAGCTACTGAAGGCTCCACTAGAGAAAGAAAGAAACCAAAGCTAGTATCCAACTATGTGGCCTTGATGTGTGATCTTGTGGATCAACAACCTACTAGCTATGAAGAGGCAACTCAGAAGAAAGAGTGGGTAGAAGCAATGACAGAAGAATATCAGTCAATAATGAAAAATGATGTTTGGGATATAGTTCCCAAACCAAAAGATAAAAGTGTGGTTTCTTCCAAATGGATTTTCAAGATAAAACATGCTACAGATGGTAGCATTGAAAAATACAAGGCAAGATTTGTAGCCAGAGGGTTCTCTCAGAAAGAGGGAATTGACTATGAAGAAACATTTGCACCAGTTGCTAGGTATACTTCAATTAGAGCTTACATGGAACTTGCAGCTATGATGAAGTGGAAATTACACCAAATGGATGTTAAGACAGCTTTTCTGAATGGTGTAATTGAAGAAGAAGTGTACATAGAGAAACCACAAGGGTTTGAGGTTAAAGATGGGAGAACACATGTATGCAAACTGAAAAAGGCATTATATGGATTGAAGCAATCTCCCAGATCTTGGTACGAAAGGTTTGACAATTTCTTAACAAGCATGGGCTTTACCAAGAGTAAAGCTGACCCTAATATTTATCTCAAGGTGACGGATGATGAACCAGTTATACTTTTGTTATATGTAGATGATCTATTTCTAACCGGAAATGAGAAACAAATTATAGAATGCAAGAAGAAGCTTTCTTCAGAATTCGAGATGAAATATCTCAGATTAATGCACTACTTCTTAGGTCTAGAAGTATGGCAAGAACCAAAAGGAATCTTTCTAAATCAAGGTAAGTATGTTGTGGAGATTCTAAAAAGATTTAATATGTTGGAGTGTAAAGCCATGGCCACTCCCATGGATTCCAACCTAAATTTATTATTTAATGACTCATCAGAATTAGTGGATATAAATCTATATAGACAAATCATTGGGTCATTGATGTATTTAACAAATACCAGACTAGGCATATGCTTTGATGTAAATACCCTGAGTCAGTATCTAGTAGAACCTAGAAAGGTTCACTTAATAGTTGCAAAGCATGTAATGAGCTATCTAAAGGGTACATTAGATTTTGGTCTATATTATCTTGAAAATCATGAACTCAAATTACATGGTTACTCAGATTCTGATTGGGTGGGAAGTGTCTCAGACAGAAATAGTACATCAGGTGGATGTTATGGTCTTGGATCTGCCATCATCTCATGGTTCAATAAGAAACAATCTAGTGTGGCTCTCAGTACTGCTGAAGCAGAATATATAGCTTCCTGCTCTGCCAGTTGTGAAGCAATGTGGCTTCGAAAGCTATTATCTGGAGTGTTTGACTTAGAAATGGATCCCACTGTGATCATGTGTCACAATCAAAGCTGTATTAAAATGACAGAAAATCCAGTGTTCCATGATAAGTCAAAACACATAGAGATCCGATATTTCTACATACAAGATATGGTGCAGAGAGGAGCTATTAAACTCGAGTATGTGAGTACTGAGGAACAAATTGCTGATATATTGACCAAACCTCTGTCTCGAGTGAAATTTGAATATTTCTGAGACAAGCTTGGTGTAGTTCAAAAGGACCCTCCTCGAAAGGGGGAGTGATATAGTCACTAATGATGAGATTTACCTCATCAACAGCAAGGTCAATGATGAGGATACCTGTTTATTACACCTAGATATTTACATGTGCTTAGATTACTTAGATTTAGGATACTTATATTTAGAATACTTATATTACTTGTTGATGAGGATATTTGTTTTTATGTATTGATGAGAGTACTTGTATTATTACATGTATTGATGTATTGATGAGAATACTTGTACTGTTGATGAGAATACTTGTATGTACATGTATTGATTAATGTACTTGTATGGATGAGGATACTTGTACCTATATTGATGAGGATACATGTGAGGATTGGATCATCCTTGGACTTCAGTCCTAATGTGAGCCGTAGACATATGTCTTCGAAAACAAAGTCGTGAATGAACAAGTGGGGGTTTATATCATTCCCGGAATTTGGTCCCATAATTCAGCTCTAGACTGGGTCTTCGAAAATAAAGTCCTGAATGAACAGGTGGGGGATTGTATCGTCCCTGGACTTCGGTCCCAAAATTGAGCCGTAGACTGGGTCTTCGAGAATAAAGTCCTGAATGAACAGGTGGGGGATTGTATCGTCCCCGGACTTCGGTCCCAGAATTGAGCCATAGACTGGATCTTCGAGAATAAAGTCCTGAATGAACAGGTGGGGGATTGTATCGTCCCCAGACTTCGGTCCCAGAATTGAGCCGTAGACTGGGTCTTCAAAAATAAATTCCTGAATGAACAGGTGGAAGATTGTATCGTCCCCGAACTTCGGTCCTAGAATTGAGCCATAGACTAGGTCTCCGAGAATGTAGTCCTGAATGAACAGGTAGGGGATTGTATCTTCCCCGGACTTTGGTACCAAAATTGATCCGTAGACATTTGTCTCCGAGAATTGATGATAGGACTGTATCGTCCCTGGACTCTTGGTTCAAAATGTACGAGATGGGATTGCATCATCCCTAGACATGAGACTTGTCTTAAAGGATTGATCATCCTGGAACTTGATCTGGATTGTATCATCCATGTACCTATGTCCTAAAGAGAGCGGGATTGATCATCCTGTAATATGATCATGTGATGACGATGTTGATGATCGTGTGATGACGATGCTGATGATCATGTGATGACGATACTAATGACGATGCTGATGATCGTGTGATGACGATGCTAATGATTGTGTGATGACGATGCTGACGATTGTGTGATGACGATGATGATGATTGTGTGATGACAATGCTGATGATTGTGTGATGGCGATGTTGATGATTGTGTGATGACAATGCTGATGATCGTATGATGATGATGTTCATGATGATGTTGGTGATCGTGCGATAACGATGACGATGATATTGATGTTCCAGTAACTGGTTGAGTTACTGATGACGATGTATTGTAGAAAGCTTCCGATGATTTATAGATGTATCATGTATGATGTAGTCAATGACTCCTTGCTCCTGCAGATGTTGTTATAATATCCTTCTCGTTAAGGGGGAGTGTTGAATATTGTAACTTCTAAGAATATTATATTTTGTACTTTATTATTCCAGAGATGTTTCATCCCTTCGAGGTAATTCTATTATGTATCCGGAGATGTTTATTCCTCCGATGAATTGTGGTAACCAGGGTTATTAGACCCACCATGTGGGGGTAGGCCCCGAGTTTATTATTTGGGGGTTATTAGACTTCACTAGGAGAGGTCGACCCCATTAGGGATTTTGGTCAGTCGGGAACTGGTATAAGTAGAGGAGGAGAGCTCCTAATTTTACACACTTGCTTAGCTCAAAAAGTAGCGCACTTGTGTTTGAGAGGTATGCATAGGAGGTAGAGAAGAAGGAGATCAAGCCTTGGAGCACATCTTGTATTTTGGTTGATCATCTTATTGAGGAAAGCTTTGCTGGGTTTTCTAGCCCATGAGGGTTTCCCAGGGTAAAATCTTTGTCTATCTTGTGATTATGTTTCTTTCAGTGATCTTGCTAGTCAAATTAGTTTAAACTTAGCAATAGTTGGGAACATTGTAATTGTAAATTTTGAATGTGAGCAAGAAATGCAGGGTCTGAGATTTGGACTTGCCTCCAATACTAGATTCATTGATTTATTTATCTTGTCTGTCATCAAATTGTTTCTTTTATTTTCCTTTGGTTGTGGGGGTTTTCTCCTTAGTATTGAGGTAAAGGGATTCTATCGGATGCTTCTTCTGTTGAGGCAGCTTGAATATTTCAAACAAAGAGATATTTGCTTTAGTATTTTTAAAATCCTCTACCACATCATACGCTGAATTATAAATACCGTATGTATTCACCAATCTTGTGGTAGTTCCCTGTGAACGAACTGATCATTTAGGATTCATAGGTGGCATTGTCTTGTGGGGTGCATTTTAACCACTAGTATTTTAGTTTACTGCAGTCTCTACTTTTTGTTTGGGTTGTTTATGAATTCTATTACTTTTAGCAGAAACTAAAGTTTGCTTTGGGAATTTTCAGTAGTCACCCCCTTTTCTATTTTCAACGACATTAGGAATTTTATTGACAGGATCCTTACTTCTCAAGGAATGGCCTGCAAGGGAAGTCTACACGTTTTATATTTCATCCATATCCTATTTTTCATCCATATCTACATTAGGATCCCAATACCATAAACCAAAGTTGTTTCTTTGGGCTACTCCTCTGCTTCAACTGGTTGTTGTTGATCGGTTTCTTCTTCCTCATCCAAAGCTTGCTTGTCAAGTACTTCATTTATCGCTAATGTCATAGAATTTATCCACTAAGGGAAGGTTTTCTCTAATTAGTTTTCTTGATGATAAGTAAAAAGATCATCCATTCCCACATCGTTTAAATTAAAAACAGTGCCCTCATTTTCCTGTGGATTTTGAGTTTCTTCCTTCTCTTTGAAAAAAGGTTTGAAAGGTTTCTTCCCGAAAGAACTTGCTCCTTTATCCTTTTTTAAATCAAATATTTCATTGGATAACTTCTGAACCAGTTTAACAACACCTCCCATATCAGTGTGATTTTCATCAGTTGGTTTGGTCAATAATAATGATTTATTGGATGAGGAGGCCTTCAGGTCTACCTCTACAGACTGTTTGACAATACTGGACATTTCCAACTCGATATTCTTACCCTCTTCAAAGTTGTCTGCTAATGAAGCTTTATGAGATCTTTTAATGAACATGTCCAGGGAAGCATGCAGAGATGTGGTGTAATATTCCATTAGTACTTCCTTAGGAGGTTTGGTGGCAACGATGAATTTATTCAAGATTATCATGAATATTTGATTGAAATCTTTGACCTTCTCCTTCTTATCCATTTTCAAAGATAACAATTCTCTCATGAGGGAGGCCAAGGTTATTTCTTCACCAAATTTACTTAGGAAGGCCTTCTCAAAATCATACCAATTTTTAATCAAAAGAGTCGGGAGACTGAAATACCATGTGGAGGATTTACTCTCAAAAGTATATGGGAACCAATAGCACAACATATTCATCCTCCAAAGTTAAGAGATTTAAAGACAAATAAAAACTTTTCATGTCATCGTTAGCAGTTATTCCCTCTCCCGGGTCAAAATCTAGAAGAATGTGCTTAGGGTGCTTGGGTAGATCATGAATTTGTCCAGCTAAGTTCAAATCTCCTTGATATCTCCATGTTGGTGGTTGATTCACATTGTGAGACATGTTATGAATACATGGAGATGTATGTGGAGGATATCTAGTAAGGGAATGAGTATTATGAGAAGAGGTAGGCTCAGCCAATGAATGTCATATTTGGTCGATTGGTTCACGTATTTATTTCAATGATAAGTCTACTAAATCTTCCATACATTCAACAAACACCAAATCTCTAATTTCGTTTTCCATTTTACATGGATCACATCTCCTAGGTAACAAAGGGATTACAAGAAGCCCTCTGACTTTCCTAACATATGGCCTGGTGTATTGGTGGAAAATATCAACTTATTGATGTGGTACTACGTATAGAGTTTCAGGAGAGGAATCAAGTTTTTCCAATTCAAGGTTACTATCTTCAAAGTGGTTTGTTCCATGTCTAGTTTCTATTCCCAAAGAAAATGAACTCTTAGGTTGTGAAGTTTTGGGTGGAAATCCAAAAAAGAGTCCACGTGAGAGAGGAGCTCCTCTACCATCCATGCAATGGAGGCCCTCCTTCTAGTTCCAAATTTGTTGACGCTCGGAAAAATCATTGTGTTGACCGTAGGGGTTCTCCCAAGTGGGAAATCCCAATTCGATTTCGAACCGTTTGAGATGGGGAACCCATCCGTATTCTAACCTAAATACCATTCACTTGCTGGGGATTTTACCAGTTACGTATTGGTCCATGTTACTGCCTAAATTTCGCACATAGAATGAGGCATCATCAACATATAGCATGCATCCCACCAAATACATCTTCATCAGATCCAAAAAAAGAAAAATGAGTCCAAAAATGCCAAAAACAGTCAAAAGGAAAGGTAGCATAGATACAACCATGTTATCCCACGCTATAGAATGTGTTATCAGTATTGTTCCCACGCTAGCCTAGTGTGTATTATCCTTTGATATATGTGCTACTATAAAAAATGAAGGTATATTAACCACTAGATTCGCATTGAATTAGTCTCATGAAATCTCCCTCACCAACTGAAATTCAAATTTGGCTCTTCAAGCATTGAATAGCCACCTTTGCGTACTTTGGAGAAACTTCATGAGGTGATGGGGTTCACACTTGGATCTATTTGTTTCTTCACCACCTCTTGGCCTATAAAAGGAATCCATGGGCATGCATCTAAGTAGATAAATATAGAATAAGTTTATGTTGTTGTAATTGTGTTGGAACTTTTTCCACCTCTTCCCACACCTACTAGCATTCCTCAAGCTCCCTTTCCACCTTCCTCCAAGGGGCAAGTGTTTCTCCCTTTTGTTCTTCAATTTATTTAGCATTTAGTGTGGACAAAAAGAACCTCCCTAAGGGATATTGTTGGCTTCCCTTGAATCCCACACCCCCTACATGACACTACATGTAACAATATTGACCATTAGGCAATCTAAATTGGTTCTAGAATTTTCTTCTTGTTGTGGTTTGCATATTCTCACTCCCTTTGCTTTGTTTCAAGTTATTTTCAAGTTTTTTGTTTTATTTTGGTTTTTTTTGCTAACAAGAGCTTGTAGTATCAATTTGGAGTCACTCGCATTTTCTTTAGTATAATAATATTGGGCCTTGTTGAAAACCTCAAAGGATTCACCCCCTCAAGTAGGAAGGTTTGCACACCTTTGTGAAAATTTTCTAACAACAGTATTTATGGTGACTCCACTTCATTTTTGTTCTTCTCTCATTAACTAGGTTCTTGTCTTGTGCAGGAGATTAGGTCCATACTCAGGTTCATTTTTTTTCATTTCTCATTAACCCGGGTTCTTTTCTTGTGCATGAGATTAGGTCCATACCCTTTATTCGTGGAATTCATCGTCCCTTTGGCCATAATTAATATTTACACATTAGCGTGGATCTTGGTGGCCCGAGCGCACTACTTGCGCAAATTTTCCTTCAATAGTTGTGCTACTACGCAGAACTTCCTACTTTATTATGCATAGAAATATTCTCTATACTAGTGCAAATTTGTTGTGTTGTAACCATGCTACTAGCGCGTATGTATCAAGAAAACCCAGGCTACTGTCTTTTATTTTTCTTTTTATCATTTTTTCACAAATCTTGCAGTCCCAATGTCTTCTCACTAATGAACAAGAATTAAATTAACTTGCAATAGTTAGTTTTTCTTTATCAATTATCTCACTTAGCCCAATATTAGGAAGTAAAAGAGATCTTATACTAAAAATTACTTAGATAAAATACTTTCGGGATCTCAACAGACCTCCTAATAATCACTAGTATTCAATACCTCATGCTTGTTATTTGTTTATTTCTCATTTTCTAGGAAAAGTGGTGTATCCCACTTTTGCACACAAGCAAGGACCTAAAGACTCTAATATATTGAAGTATGCTATTCACCTCGCATTCCATGTGATCTCGGTGAATAAGAAAAAGGAGAGAAGTGTGAAATAGCTCCATTGCACACTTTTCAATTTCATAAGCATTGTTGATCAAAATTGTTAGTTGCAAGTACCTTTAGCATCTTTTGAGTTAAAAGTAGAAATTACATATGCATTTACTTTGAACTCTTTATTTAGTTGCAATAACAATATCATTTGCTTATTATACACGTGTCTCCACTAGCACACAATAAGAGACCTAAAAACTCTTTTACTTTAAGTATGCTCTCCATCCCACACCTCGTGGGATCTTAATGGATAAAAAAGAAGTAGGATTGTGAAATACCTATTTTACACTCAAGTGAATTTAGACCCTTAAAATAAACACTTGTAATTCTCAACCAACTAAATTCCTCCATAGGAGGTCATAAGAAAATTTAAAGTTTCGTTAGGATTGATTGGGATAGGCATCCATTAATGCCCATCAATCTAGTTTCATTATGTTTTTTAAACATAGCATTTTTTACTTATAGGGTACTTTTAAATATTGTTATCAACAAGTGTCAAAAAACAACCTGGATAAGAAGGCACGGTGTCCAAGAACGTGAAATTTGAGGTATAGCTTCCCTACTCCCCATAAAGAGTCACTCAGACTTTTGTGGCGATGACACTATATTGCTCAGGCTGAACCACATATCCACACTTGACGTAGACATCTTAGTGGCCAAACTTAGGATATCACCAAGGATAAATAGTGAGTGCAATAAACTCCCGAAGTTAGATATAATTGTTGGGAAATGTTGCCAATATCTTTTGGGACATAACCACATCGTTGATATTACTGACTCTTTGTTACCTTCACTATCCTATCATTATGTGGATCCCACTATCACCAGCGGTGGTAGTTTTGGAAGGCCCAATTACAATTGAGAGCAATGACATTAGGTTTTTAGGGAATTTACATTTATTTTCTTTTTAAATATGATTTCACTAACCCACAATTAAAAAAACCTACATGTGGGAGCACTTGCATAGTGTTGAAATTTGTACCAAGGAAGTGTTCCCCTAGTGACTTTTTCCTAAGTCACTAAAAAGGGGACAAAGTACGTAACCCTTGCATTAATTGCTTGAGAAAAGGAATTAATGTCACTTTAGAGTTATAAAGTGACTTTTCAATTTATTTAAGTTGTGGTTGAGAGAGAAAAGTAACTTTTCTCATCCATTGATGAGAAAACACTAGATTAAATGTGATCCCTTCATCTAGTGTGGTTTCAGCTACCCCGGGAAGGTGAAGTGAAAAGACAAGGGAAAACAATAAATAAGGCACCCCATTCCTTCATTTGCACACATCCCAAGAGAGTTGGAGAAGTGGAGATATTCCAAGAGAGTTGGAAAGCAAGTTCCAGTTGGAGTTTGAGAGAGAGGAAGTGGTTGTCTAAGATAGCAGCTAGGTACAACACGAATTCCAAGACCGTACAATAGTTCTGGGCATAATTTTCGAGAAGAAAACAGTGGAACGTATTTCTAGGAAGAGGCATGGATTTCGAGACAAGTACATAAAATTAAGTTTGTACATTCCGTACAATTCCGTACAGTATATACAATGGCACGAAAAATGAGGTCTGATATAGGCATGTTTTTCAAGGAAAAATAATAATTATGTGTTGTTTTGTTGGGCACGAATTTATTTCCAAGCAGAAAATTGAGTTTGGCACTGAAATCGAGGAGTGTTCCGTACATATCTGTGTTGCTTGAGAAGGGAACGATTTCCCAGAAATTTATGCACATAATTCGAGGAAGCCTGTTAATCTATTGGTTGAGATAAGTTGTGCTTGATATTATTAAAATTTTGTTGTACATTTTATTAAAGAAGAAATTAATAAAATATCTCTCTCACAGGTTTTCCCTTCAGGGTTTTTCCTAGGCCATTTTGGATAAAATATCTGAGTCTGAAATTTTATGTGCATGGTTATTATGTTCTTTCTGTTCTCGGTATTTTGTTAGTACTTATTTTGTGCTTCCAGTTCAGATATGTTTATGAGTGAAATTTCATTTTCAGTTGTCTATGGTTGAATGAGATGGTTTATTAAACATTGTTAATCTGAGTTAACTTGAAATCCTATTAGAGAAGTGAAATTTCTACATGGTATCAGAGCCTTATTAAGGGCAGATTGACAGTCATAAATTTTCAAACTTGTGGGAGACTTAGTCTTTGTTCACATAGCAGATTTATTGGACTGTTATTCTCAGTAAATGATGGCTTGCATCCGGTATGAAGAATGGTTGGAAGGGATTTCCAGCTACTTGTAGTGGAAATCTCGGATGATGGTGGTTCTCAAGGAGAACAAGTTATGGACCTTCGTCAGTACCACAATGGTTCCTCCCTCAATTGATCCTATATCCCTTGACATACATGAGGTGAAGGAGGCTAGAACGCAGAGATTTCTTCTAGATGGTGTTCGCGATCACCCCATTCCTCATTTGGCAGAGAAACATACTACCAAGGAGATGTGGGATACTTTGAAAATTTTGTATGAGTACAAGATTGAGAGAATAAGCTTCATGGCACAAAGATGGCGAGAGGTGATAACGTAGCCTCTTAACTCACTAGAATCAGACAGGTAAAAGATGAACTGAGTGCAGTTGGTGAGGTGATTCTCGATCCCCAGCTAGTGCAGATAGCCCTAAAAGGCTTCACTAAGGAGTGGGATGTGTTCATGAAGTGTGTAGTTGGCCGAGAGAAATTTCCCTCTTGGGAAAGACTGTGGGATTATTTTACTCAAGAGGATATCCGAGAAGGGTCTCAAGGGAAGACTCAGCAGGATACTGATGAGCAGAATGTTGCCTTATTAGATAAAGGCAAGAAGTCCAAGAAGGGCTCGGGAGGGGCTAAGCAGTAGAGGGGTGAGAAGAAGAGGGACCTAAGCAAAGTTCGGTGATATGCATGCAATGATTTTGGCCATTATGCATGCCAATGTCCAAAGAATAATAAGGGCAAGTAGGAGAAAGAGGTGCAGGTTGTAGCTACAATAGAGATTGAGTGTTTTGTGCTACACAGTTCGAGAAAGAGTTTTCTGTTGTCACTACTATTTCGAGTTGCGACAATAGCGGACCAGTTGATACTGGGAAGTGGATTGTGGATAGTTCCTATTGCAGTCACATGACTGGGAGGCGAGATGCCTTCCTCACTTTTGAGACTATTCCAGAGCAACTCGTATAGGATAGAGATGGGACAGTGCATGCAGTCATAGGTTTGAGACGAGTATGGTTCCAGCTTGAGTTTGGAGATATTCTGGAGATTACAGGAGTACGTTATATTCCAGAGCTGCAGGACAACATACTTTCAATTCCATCCTTGTAGGGAGCAGGATATGCAGTATTGTTCAAGAGTGAACATATCCTCATTTATGTATTAGGACTGGATCCGTTTGACCTTGTGCTTATAGGTCATCAGAGAGATGGAGAGTATGTAGTGCATGGTCAGCTTATAGTTGGAGGATTTGGGTGGATAACAGATCCGATTCTGAGAAAGACAGTGAGTGAGATGCTTCAAGGATTGATGTGGCGTCGAGTAGTTAGTCCCCAGTTCAGAGGAGAAAGCGAGATGCTCTAGATATTATTGTGGTACCGAGTAGTTCATCTTCTATTCAGAGGAGTCAGCGAGATGCTACTTCCTCCAGTGCTACAAATAGGGTCAAATGGTGTGACTTGTCACTGATGGATGAGCGAGATGAGATGTCCTGACATGAGGAATCAATGCAGGATGCATGACAGATTCGAGAGACAGGGGGAGCTTCTACTGCTGATAGTATGAGAGTGGAGAGAGGTTCTGGCAGCGGATATGCCAAAAGTTCTTCCCACGTGAAGCAGAAGCACTGAGCTTTGTAGCTCAATATGATGTCCATCATGTGATGATTTCTAACATGAAGGGACACTTGATTTGACCTTTCTAGAGAAGATTTTATAAAGGGTGGGAATCTTCGACATTGTGCAAGAAGCACATGAGCAAACTTTGATACTGTACGAGAAGCACATGAGTAGTTTACCAGCTTTGGTGGGGAAGCAATTTATCTTCTCCAAGGATAAGTTGGTAGAGAGGGGGAACACCTTCATTGGTAAGAGGGAGTGTTGAAATTTATACCAAGGAAGTGTTCCCCTAGTGACTTTTTCCTAAGTCACTAAAAAGGGGACAAAGTACATAACCCTTGCATTAATTGCTTGAGAAAAGTAATTAATGTCACTTTAGAGTTATAAAGTGACTTTTCAATTTATTTAAGTTGTGGTTGAGAGAGAAAATATTGAATGGAGAGAAAAGTGACTTTTCTCATCCATTGATGAGAAAACACTAGATTAAATGTGGGCCTTGATCTAGTGTCCTTTCAGCTACCCCAGGAAGGTGAAGTGAAAAGACAAGGGAAAAACAATAAATAAGGCACCCTATTCCTTCATTTGCACACATCCCAAGAGAGTTGGAGAAGTGGAGATATTCCAAGAGAGTTGGAAAGCAAGTTCCAATTGGAGTTTGAGAGAGAGGAAGTGGTTGTCTGAGATAGCATCTAAGTACAGCATCGATTCCAAGACCGTGCAACAATTTTTGGCATGCTTTTCAAGAAGAAAACAGTGGCACATATTTCCAGGAAGAGGCACGGATTTCAAGACAAGTACAGAAAATTAAGTTCGTACAATTATGTACAGTCCGTACAATTCCGTACAATGGCACGAAAAAATGAGGTCTAAGATAGGCACATTTTTCGAGGTAGAAAATTAATTTCTTTTTTTTGGGGGGGCACAAATTTCCAGGTAGAAAATTGAGTTTGGCACTGAAATCGAGGAGCTTGGCACTAAAATTGAGAAGGGCATGATTTCCCATAAATTTATGCACAGAATTCGAGGCGGCCTGTTAGTCTACTGGTTGAGATAAGTTGTGCTTGATATTATTAAAATTATGTTGTACATTTTATTAAAGAAGAAATTAATAAAATATCTCTCTCACAGGTTTTCCCTTCGGGGTTTTTCTTGGGCCATTTTGGCTAAAATATCTGAGTCTGAAATTTTATGTGCGTGGTTGTTATGTTCTTTTTGTTCTCATTATTTTGGTAGTACTTATTTTGTGCTTCCATTTCAGATATTTTTATGAGTGAAATTTCATTTCAGCTGTCTATGGTTGAATGAGATGGTTTATTAAACATTGTTAATCTGAGTTAACTTGAAAGCATGTTAGAGAAGTGAAATTTCTACACATAGTTTAAGGTTGAACACCATATCGACACTTGGATAGATGCCTTCCCAATTAGACAGAAACAACAACTCGTCCACCCCTCTAAGGCCCCATCTATCAAGGCGGAGATAAAAAAACTCCTACATGTTGGATTTATTTTCCCCATTGCTTATATGTCATGGGTCTCCAACCCTATCCTAGTAAACAAGAAGCAAGTCACCATTCGAGTCTGTACATATTTCTGCAATCTCAACCTAGCATGCCCCAAGGACAACTACCCCACCCCATTCATTGACCAGATTGTCAATCCATGCCCAGATAGTTAATGTTTTTCCTTCATGGATGGATTTTCCAGTTATAACCAAATACGGATCCTCCCCTAGGATCAGTACAAAACAACATTTACAAAACCCTAGGGAACCTTTGAATATAGGGTTATGCATTTCAGGTTAAAGAATGTTGGAGCCACATTCCAAAGGGCTATGGCATACATTTTAGATGACCTGTCCAATATCATCATGGATTTCCTCAATGACGTGACTCCCAAATTAAAAAAATGGTGTGATCACCTCCGTGACCTCCGCACCAATATTCATGCGATGTCGTAAGTACAACATACGATTAAATCCCTTAAAATGCGTTTTATATGTCACTAAAGGACGGTTATTAGGATTCATCGGTTCAAAAGAAGGAATCATCATATACCCATCCAAATTCCAATCCATCCTTGACTTACCTCCCCTGCGAACACGATGCCTATTATAAAGTGTTCAAGGAAACTTCAATTTCATTTGTTGCTTTATTCCTAATTATGCCACTCAAGAACACTCTTTTTTTCAATTACCTAGGAAAGACATCCCTTTTCACTAGGATGAACATGCCCAAATCTCTTTTGATGCACTAAAGAAGGAATTGTATTTTGCACCCCTCATCTCTCCACCATCCTCTATAAATCGGTGTCATCTTCTATTGTTGCAAGATTCTTGGGCCAATGGGTTGAAGGTCACAATGAGCATGTCATTTACTACATCAGAAAAACATTGGTAGGACCAGCACTCAACTATACTCAAGATGAGAAGCTCACACTAGCTGTGATCCTCTTGGTACATAAATTGTGCAATTACATATTACTATGAAAAATAACAGTGATTGCAAACTCTAATCCAATGAAATACATACTTAGTCGTCAACTCATTTATAGTAAGTTTGCACATTGGATTGTTATTCTTCAGGAATTCGACCTCGATTTTGTTGTCCCTAAAAGCAAAAAATACTTGTCCCTTTCCGAACTCATCACCGACCTTCCGACCACTACCCCAGGAGAACCTGTGAATGACCAATTACCCAATGAACATATTTTCCTCATAGCCAGTGATGATCCATGATATGTTGATATCCTAACATATCTTCGAACTCAAAAAAATTTCCCTCACTTGTCCCATGATGACCTCTGACACATACGCCATCAAGATCTGATATATATTATCCTCGGAGATGTCTTGTATTGTTGCGAGTTTGACACTATCCTACGAAATTGCTTGTCATATGAGGAAGTAGAGAATTTCCTCAATTATTGTCACAATGGGACATGTGATGGCCACCTCTCAGGGCTAGAAACAGGCCAAAAAATACTCTATACTGGCTATTTTTTCCCATCATTGTTCAAGGATTGCGTTTACCCTGTCAAAAGGTGTGCCAATTGTCAAGTGTTTTCTTGCAAGACACGGGCACCCCTTGCCCCTCTCCATCACGTAATTACCACTGGTCCATTTTCAAATAGGGAATTGATTTCATGGAGTGTCGACCAGCCTCACCGCAAGGTCACAAACATATAGTAGTGGTATTCGACTACTTCAACAAGTGGGTCAAAGCAATGCCTGCATTTGATTGCATTGGCACTACCAAATTCATGCTTTGGCATCCCAAAATAGTTAGTATATGATAAAAGAACCCACTTCCGCAATCAGACTTTCGAGGAGTTACCACTGTTTTTAGGATTCAAGGACGAATTCTTTACATCTTACTACCCTCAAGCTAATGGCCAAGTCAAAGCCATGAACAAGGTTCTCAAAACCATGCTTCAATGCATGGTAAACAAGAATAAATACAATTTGAATCATATGTTATCCCTGTTGCACGAAATTGCAAGTAGTCAGCACTCCTCGGTGTATCGTGACAAGGGACTAATCGCCTCTCATGAATCCTTGAAATCTGGCGGTGGTAAGTTTACCAATCACTTGCGGGTTTTGGTGTAACAGTAGTTGTACTACCAACAATTGGTATCAGAGCTAGAGGTCACGAGTTTGATACACACTCGACTCATGCTAAGGGGGATATTGTTGCACGAAATTGCAACTAGTCAGCGCTCCTCAGTGTATCGTGACAAGGGACTAATCGCCTCTCGTGAATCCTTGAAATCTGGCGGTGGTAAGTTTACCAATCACCTACGGGTTTTGGTGTAACGGCAGCCATACTACCAACAATTCCCTCCTTTATAGGAATAGTGAACCACGGTTAAAACGACCACAGGGTTTACCCCATTCATAAGAAATTACCATGCCCAAAATATATCATATTTAAGAAAAAAACATAAAAATTCTCAAAATATTTTGTATTTTGGCCACAACTTTTCGCTCCTAACTCAGAATTGGGCAGAGTTTGGACCGTTGGAAATATATTGAAATTATATAAAACTTTTTTGTTTTGATTCTTCTCTGATTACTTATTGTTTTTCCACGGAGATCATTTTAGTAACAAAACATCTTTCAAAAGATGCTTTTAGAAAAACATCTTTTGAAAGATGTTTTTTACTAAAATGTACGCCACATAAAAATGGTAAGGAATTTCAGAAAACTCAAAAGTCAAAATTTGTATATCATTTCAAGACCTTTCCAGTGGTCCAAACTTCTAACAATTATGAGTTATGAGTGAATAGTTATGGCCAAAATACAAAAGATTTCATGAATCTTTACATTTTTCTTAAATATGATACATTTTGGGCATGGTAATTTCTTATGTTCCACCTCATACATGGAGTACAAGTCATAATACCTATTGAGTTCCAAATACCTACAGTCCAATCAGCTATGGAGTTGTCACCCATTACTTCAGCTATCGAACAATGGTTGTTTACATTAGAACATCTCGATGAAGAAAGAAGGGACTCGCTCCAATAGAACGAAGCCATGAATTTGTGCTCAAAAGTGCACTACGACCACCAAGTTCGACCTTGCACCTTTAACGAGGGCGACTTTTTCCTAGTCTTCAACTCCAAAAAGGACACCAAACCTGGACCAGGTGAATTTTCATCTAAATGGACAAAACCCTACGTCATGAAGCAATGCCTAACCAAATGGGCATATAATATCTTAACTGATCCTGAATGAACAACCCTCAACATCCTTCTCAATGGGTTTTACCTAAAACGTTTATATCCCTGATTCATGCACACTTCATAGGTAAACTATATTGTTGGTTATTTTTTCTTCATTGTCAATACCTTTGTCATGTTCTCTGTTGGAATTGATTTAATACTAAGAGGGGGGGTGAATCAGTATGAGAGCAGTTATCAATAGTTTTTACCTTCTTTAATAGACTACCCTTTACTTAATCTTTATCTTCAGTTATTCATCAATAAATAAAACATTCATCCATTCATGCTCCAAGACAAGAACATATAACACACCGTTTTTTTATGTGGAAACCCAAACGGGAGGAAACCACGGAATTCTTCTTTATAATGAGAAATAATACATTCAAGGAAGCACCAACTTCCTGTGTTTACCAACACCAACTAAAAGGAGGCACCAACCCCCTGTATTTACAGGCACTAACTTGAAGGAAGCTACGACACCTTGTATTTATCCAGCACCAACTGGAAGGAGGCTCCAACCCCTTGTATCTGTGTTGTTTTACAGGCACCAACCTGAAGGAAGCTCCAACTCCCTATATCCTTGCCTCTTCCTACCACCCTGATGTCCAAAGAATTTTTCTGTCTTACTGAACTTCAAATTTGTGCACTCTTATGATCTTCTAACAATTGTTCTGTTGTGCGCTACCTTCATATGCAGTAGATTCTCTATCACTGAACTGCATACATCACTTGACTTCTCATTCCTCTATAATCACACTTTTGATGATGTCTTGCTTCATATACAGTGTTCTCGATGATACTACAATTTGCATTGAGGTATGCTCTGTCGTTCTACTATGGTGCTACTACTTTCACCAACTGATACCGTGCCTTCAATTGATAGTTTGTTGTTCTAAATTAATGCACTAGTAATCAGATGGAACTACGCACTTACTGATATGTTCGTTATTTTTAAGTGCTACAGTTTCTTAGACAATATGCGAAAACCTATGCATCAAATGATTCATCCATTTGGATTAACGCACTAGTTCTCTCGGATCATATTCATCATGATGCGCTTACTAGATCCTATTGTTGTTATGTCATCATGCATCATATTTTCTTCTCAACTTTGCACACTTTCACTTCTCCTCATATGCATCAGCTAAACATATGCACATTATCTGATGTACCTCAATTATGTCTCTGCGCTTCTATCTTTACCATGTATGTGACTATCGGCATGCTTCCATTCAAATCATCAAGCACTTGTGCATACTTCAGTATTTATGCCTTTCAGTAATTACACATTTGTCATATATCTACAGCATCATTCTATGCACCGTCAAAACTTCATTCTATTGCATGTGTGCATTCAGCTCCTCAATAGATCATATTGTTCTGTCCTCAAGCCCTTTGATTCCCTGAATATACTAAAACTTTCACTTGAAGCTCTTATGATCTCACCATCCATCTTACTTCAAATATACAACTTGCATCTTTATGTATACAAGTATTGCACGGATTGTATGTCCACAAGTTGGTTGTAGCAACCCTTCTTCCATACTTCACGGACTGTGCATTTTCCACATGTCATGTTCTATACTATTGATGTGTCTTGCGCATTCATGGTCCACAACTTTGTTAAGATTCAATATTCTAAGATAGATAACATCAGTATTCAATTCAATTTCACAACAATAGCATATACAGGATCACTAAAAGAATAACAAGCACAACATAAACACAAGAGACACAAATTTATCCTGGGAAACCCTCATGGGGTAGAAAAACCAGCAAAACTTCCTCAATATAGATGACCAAAAAGTACAAAGATGAAATCCCCAAGCAAGAGGTCCTTCTCCTTCATAGATCTCTATCTCTCTCTCTCTCTCTCTCTCTCCTAAGGCGCAATCCACAAGTGAGTGTGTGTGTCAAATGAGGAGCACACCTCCTCTATTTATACTTTATCTCACTTGACATTTTACCCAGCTAGGTCGGCCCCATAACTAAATGACCAATTACTAACCAGGACGACTTCTCTATGGGACTTAAACACCCCATTACAACTGAATCTAGGGGAACTAATGCCCCAACTTACATGGGAGGTTTTACCTCAATGAATTTACATTATTAAATACAATAATGACATCCCGACGGAGGAATAAAACATCTCCGAATAAATTACAATAATAAAATACAATAGAATATTCTTCGAAGTTACAATATTTCAACACTACCCCTTAACGAGAAGGGTATTCTACTGACAATAGCAACATCAACTGTAGGAGCAAGGAGAGAGAGCATCATCAACAACATCAAGGTGGTACATCTATAAATCATTGGAATTTTTCTTCAATCATCATCAGCAACTGGAACGACTGCTGGAACATATTCAACATCTTCAGTACTGGAACATCAACATCTACAGTACCGAGTCTTCATCTTTTGCAGCACTCGATCACTCATCTACAACAACATCATCATCTGTATTTCTCGATCAACAACATCATCAATATCTGGATCTCTCGATCAACAACATCATCTGGATCTCGCAATCAACAACATCCTTTGGATCTCGCAATCAATAGCATCATAATCTGCAACACACATGATCCAATTACAGGATGATCAATCCCTCTCACTTTAGGACATAAATCCAAGGATGATCAATCCCTCTCACTTTAGGACATAAATCCAAGGATGATACAATCTTGATCCACTTACGGGATGATCAGTCCCTATCACTTTAGGACACAAAGCCAAGGATGATGCAATCCCAATCCAATTACGGGATGATCAATCCCTATCACTTTAGGACATAAAGCCAAGGATGATACAATCCTGATACACTTACGAGATGATCAGTCCCTATCACTTTAGGACATAAATCCAAGGATGATATAATCCTGATCCACTTACGGGATGATCAGTCCCTATCACTTTAGGACACAAAGCCAAGGATGATGCAATCCTGATCCAATTACGGGATGATCAATCCCTATCACTTTAAGACACCACACCATGTCTAGGGACGATGCAATCCCCTCTTCAAATTAGAAAAATTCTAAGGACCACTCATGAAGACACAAGTCTCCGGATTCATTTAGGACTAGAGTCCAGGGATGATGCAATCCACTCGTCAACTTAGACCAAGTCTAAGGAACACTCACGAAGACACAAGTCTCTGGATTCATTTAGGAATAGAGTCCAGAGATGATGCAATCCACTCGTCAACTTATACCAAGTCTAAGGACCACTCATCGACCTCATCGTCGATACAGGCATCCTCATCATCAACCTCATCGTCAATACATAAATCCTCATCATCGACCTCATCGTTGGTACAGGAGTCCTCATCATCGACCTCATCGTCGGTACAGGCATCCTCATCATCGACCTCATCGTCGGTATAGGAATCCTCATCATCGGTATAGGAATCGTCATCATCAACCTCATCATCAGTATAGGAATCCTCATCATCGACCTCATCGTCGGTACAGGAATCCTCATCATCAACCTCATCGTCAGTACAAGCATCCTCATCATCGACCTCATCGTCAATACAGGCATCCTCATCATCGACCTCATCGTTGGTACAGGCATCCTCATCATCGACCTCATCATCAGTACAAGAATCCTCATCATCGACCTCATTGTCGGTACATGCATCCTCATCATCGACCTCATCACTTCCCCTTTCGAGGAGCGTCCTTTTGAACTACACCAAGCTTGTCTCAGAAATACTCAAAATTTACTCGAGACAAAGGTTTGGTAAATACATCATCAAGTTGCTCATCAGTGCTCACATACTCGAGATTTATAGCTCCCTTCTGTACCATATCCTGTATATAGAAATATCGGATCTCTATGTGCTTTGAATTATCATGGAACACTGGATTCTTCGTCATCTTGATACAACTTTGGTTGTCACACAGGATCACAATGGAGTCCATCTATAAGTCATATAGTCCTGACAATAGCTTCCAAAGCCATATGGATTCACAACTAGCAGAGCAAGCTACTATATATTCCGCTTCAGCTATGCTGAGAGCCACACTGGATTGCTTCCTACTAAACCATGAGATCATAGCAGATCCCATACAATAACATCCACCCGATGTGCTCTTTCTGTCTAAGACACTTCCAACCCAATTTGCATCTATATAACCATACAATCTGTAGTCATGATCTCCAACATAGTATAGACCAAAGTCTATCATACCTTTCAGGTACCTCATCACATGATTTGCAACTTCCAAGTGAACACATCTAGTCTCAACTAGATACTAACTCAGGTTGTTCACAGCAAAGCATATATTTGGATTGGTATTCATCAAATACATCAACGAACTAGTCATCTGTCTGTAAATTGTAGAAACCATTGTCCATCATCCCGGATATATACTTCACATTTTCCTTGGCTAAGGAAAAATCTCATCTGATCTCAGCCACATAGATAATGTTGGAAGGCGGTTTGGATGATTCAGCTGCACAGCATCGTGGATGTTGTGAAGGGTCAAATATGTCGTGCAAGAAGGAAAACAGTGCGCAAGTCGATTAGTTTATGTAGTTTTGGGTCATTTTAATGTTATATCTATTGCGCATTGGTGGTTCTTTCAATGATGAGATCTATTGAATGATGCTATAATTATGTTTAATACCTAAGATGAAGGGTTAGATCTGTGATGCAATGTTGCGATAAGTTGATTAGTTGATGCATAAAGTCCTCCTTCATTTGGCAAAAACATGGTTCCGTCAGCTCTCCCTTGAACATCTCGGGTGAGACTTCATCTGCTCCGCAGGTGTTGCTGGAAAGGGTAAAACCTGTTTGCGCCAATGCTCAGGTAGATCATGGTGGTTTGGGTGTCAATAGTGTGAGGAACCTAGGTTTGTGTCAACAAATGGTTCCGTTGCTGGGATGTTAGTGCGAAGTGAAGGGAGGACATGTTGTGGTATCCGACGAGACCGTAAATCCAAGATTGGTTCGACCTAAAGTTGCGAGAGTTCGCTGAAAAAGAAAATCAGAACCCTGGGTTGTCGACGGATTGGTGATTGGAAAAGTATAGACACAACGGTCCACATGAATATTTTTTCTGCGAGTTCCCAATCATCCTGTATGAATGGTTAGCGAAATTGACCTTTCAATAGTGAAACTTCCAAGGTGATGAGCCGACATCTTGGACCCCAGAACTGGTCCAGGAGATGCAAGAGGTAGATAACAAAGCATCGCAGGCTGTTGAGGTCTAGGTCGATAGTATATTGGAATTCTATATCACCGAGTTCGCGGTTGATACAACAAAAGTCTTATAGCGAAGCTGAAAGGGAATTTTTCAATGGACTGAGAGGCAAGTTCCTGCTGTCGCTACAGTTTTCCATTAAGATGCTCATTTGTGAAAAGGGCATACTGAAGATGCACCTCGATTAGTAGAACCCTGGTGGGTGGAGGCTGTGGATACCGTGACAGCAGGGAGGCAGTGAATGGAATGATATGGGGTATATGGGTGCAAGTTATGACGAGACTGTGAAGGAAGCTGAGGAAGAGAGTGGTATTACGAGGGGAGGAGCAAGGTTTTGACAAGAGAAGAGGTAGAGGACAGGAGAAGGTCCTGTTGTGGTCGAAACGCAAATCAGCGAAGGAATACCACACGGGATGAAGCGACCTCACAGTGCCAACAAGGACAACCAGGATACGCCCAGGATAGAGGTGGGACCAACCTCCAACAGCAGCGTACCCACACCTCCGCTCAACTTTCTCACAACCAGGAAGAAATACAACTTTGACACCGCCTTGTTCATCGTGTCAATAGAACTCGATTGGTAGCAGCTTAGCAAGTGTAGGAAGGAATCCTAGGATGGCAGGTGAAGATGTGAAGTTACCACTATTCCATGGGAATGGCACTGACAACTCAGAGCAATACTCGTTCTTATGTGAAGCAATATGGACTGTTAAGCAAATTACGGATGATGACGCTAAGAGACGTCAATTGGAGACAACTCTTCGAGGCCGCGCATTGGATTAGTTTATGAAGTTTGTACAAGTCCCTACAGGCACTCCAAAGAAGACGTTGGATGAGGTTAGAAAAGGATTGATTGCAAAGTTTAGAAAACCCAAGTCTAAAGCACAGTATATTACAGAACTAAAAGAGATTAAGCAGTATCCAAATGAAACTGTGTGGTATTTTGACCAATGGTTCAAGACATTGATGAAAAGGGTCAGTTTTGAGATGAGCGATGTTCAACATAAAGAATGGTTCATCGCGGCATTGCTACCCCATATCAGACTCCCATTGTTGCAGCAGAACATTGTAACACCAAGTGAAGCTCTGGATATTGCAATGTGGTTAGAAGCTTCGTCGATTGGTGAGAACGCAGCTGGAATGTCTCAGATCCAGACACAATTGGAAAGCTTGACAATACAGTTGCAATATCTTAAGAAGGGTAAAGAACACTGCGAAGAGGCTTGGTGTACGCGATGTTGTGCAGAGGGCCATACTAAGGATAACTGCCCAGATTTCCACAACTACTTGGTATCAAGAGTGCCGAACCCATTAAGTGGCGGAGGCATGCCATGGTGTCGCATCTGTCAGGTATATGGGCATCGACACGAGGAGTGCCAATACATGCAGAATATGGTCACAAAGCCGATGAATTTGTATTGTACATTCTGCAAGTTAGTTGGGCATGACAATAAGGATTCCCGCTCATATGGCTTACTTCAGGAGAGAACGTACGATGCATTCTATGTGTTAGTTTTTTCAGAATTTACTTCAATATGATCTAGGATATTAACTGAGAGAACAACATGTATAGCATATCAATCATGGACATAATAATGCAAGCACACAAGAGACAATAGACACACAGAGTTTCACTGGGGAAAACCATAAAGGTGAAAAACCCCACAACTTCCTCAGAGATAGATAGAGCAATGATACAACCCAAGCATAAGAGATATACTCCTAGCAGCAGCTTCTCCTTCCTCACATGTGCGCCACTCTCCTATGAGTGTGTGAGTGAATAATAGAATGATCAAATAGAGTGCCTCCCGCACTCTATTTATACTTGACTTGACTTGCCTAATAACCTTTACTAGGTCGGCCTTAGCTTAACCACATAACATAATGCTGACAGGGCCGACCCCTAATAGGGTGGTCTAATAACCCTTTAACATACAGGGCCGACCCCAACAAGGTGGTCTAATAACCCATCAAGTATGAGTTACGACACTTACAATATAAATGACGACACTTCCATATAGAGGAATAATAACATCTCTATAGGAATACAAACACTTCCGTATAGAGGAATAATAACATCTCTATAGGAATACAATATACATATATGAAATACATTCTAAATTTACAAATACATCAACACTATCTGAAGGACGACCAGCGTGCAGTACAACAACCACAACTGCAGCCACAGGTGGCGCAACTGCTACCTCAACCGCAGATTCAGTTTGTACCGTAGTCGCAACTACAACACAGTTTATGCCACAGTATACTCAGATGCAGTTGGCTCCAGAGTAGCCACAGTACGTTCAGCCAGCACCTTGTGTTCACCCAGGGCAGTGTGTTCAGCTGCAACCGAATCCCATGCAGCAACAGTTTCCTCAACCACAATATCAGCAACAAGGGGGATTCTGCGGAGGATTATGGGGAGGACGAGGTGGAGTCTTTGGTCGCAAAGGAGGATGAGGTCACAGACCTGTCCAATGCTATAATTGTGGGGTATTGGGGAATTATCAATGAGATTTCCCGCAATTGCAGACACAGTGTATGTATTTTTATGTTGATGATCACACTGTTGAAAATTATTCGAAGTTGATCGTGTGATGGCAGGTACGAAACATACCGTAGTTGCAAAATCAGAACCAGTTGCCAAATAAGAATCAGCCGCAGAACTAGAACCAGCGTCTGAATCAGAACGCCAATCAGAATGTGAATCAATTTGCGAACCCCCCACTGAACCAGAATCAAGGACCCACTTTCGCGACGATCTCTGCAGAGCCGAGGACGCAAGATGTTGTTGTTGTTATTATCACAGACGGAGGTGTGATGCTAGGCGAAGATGGTTCGCATCCTCTGATCCGGTTTCCTGGGAATAAGAAGGCGCAGTTTGATATTGATGCCGAGCTTGATGCATTCTTCCAAGCACGTAATGAAATGGAAAAAGATCGCGGTAAGTCAATTGTTTATGACATGCCCCCGATTTTTTACTCAACTTCAGAAGCAAGCCCGTCGTGGCAGTATGGTACTCTGCAAAACTTCTTTGTAAGTTGTTTAATGCTGGCAAGTAATCCCGATGCACTTGCTGAGATCGATAGTTTGTTGCATCGACCTACTAAGGGATGGAGGGAGTCTGCAGTGAACTCCTTACAGAGAAAGAAGATAGGAAAAGAAATGTGCATGAATGTCCATATTGGGGATTGCGATGTCTATTCAGTTATTCTGGATCTAAGCTCCGATGTTAACATATTGACAGAGCAGGCATGGCAAAATATGGGGAGCCCAACGCTAATTTGGTCTCCTATATAGCTATGATTTTCTAATCATGCCAAAGTCACACCAATTGGGAGAGTTCTGCGCCTTGTTGTGGACATACAGGGAATGAAAACCTATGCAGATTTTGATGTCATTGAGTTTGTCAAAGGTGGGAGATCCTATCCCGCGTTGTTGGGGATTGGATGGGTTAATGATAGTATGGCAGTGATCAATTTCAAGAAGCAGGTGATAACCTTTGAAAATCAGGACCTCCGCATCATCGCTCCGTTGGATCCAAATGAAGGGAGACGGTATGTTGAACCTATCAAGGATGAGGTTGTAAGAGGATGGGATCATGCATATAACATTTCAGAAGACTGCATTCATTCGACGACTGGCGGAGAACTTGGTTGGCATAGCTCTAGCTCTACGTCTTCTGACTCGGATGATGCTTTAGAGAACTGGCAGAACCGACTGCATGAGGTGTCGTTCAGGAAGTGTGGTTTTCTTACGCAGTCACTGCATCGTGTTGCAACTGAGACTGTTGAGTTACCAGTATACGAAGGACTGCTTGGATTTTCTGAATTTCTAGTAGCATTTGAAGACAAGGTGTCAGAACCATAACATTTGCTGGAATTGGAGGAGGCGCTGAAGGCTACTCCAGCACGGTGGTGGGAAACCCATAAGAAATCGATTACTAGATGGTCGTAGTGTCAAAGGTTGATGACGGTTCACTTTGGAAACACAAAAATATACCACACCGGAAGATACGATGGGCGGAATGACCTTGGCGGTCACCTGATGGAATTTCAGACTCTGTGGGCCTTGCGACCAAGGGATGAATGGGTCCATGCTTTTATCCATACTTTGGATGAAATGCCGCGATCATGGTATGCTTCAGCTGAGTTGCGAGGGGAGATTACCACTTGGTTAGAGTTGACAATTTGCTTTACTCATACCTTCAGCTTCGCGGATGCCAACCTAGATGTTCATAATGCTCTACAACTCATCCGCGATGTTGTTCTGAAGGTTGTTCCAGTGGCATATCCCGTAGATCCATATACGCATTGTCAAATGCAGTCGATGATGGAATTTTATAACATCATTAGAGGGCCAGAGGATGGCGATGATCCACAAAATGTCAATATTCCCGAATCAGAAGGAAGTCACAATGTTGTAGCACCTGACACACCAACAGATCCGATCAGTCAACCACTGAAGCTCCGAAAGGTCAACATTGGGACAGAGGAGAACCCAAAGTTTGCGAACATTGGCGACTACTAGGATGAAGACATGATGGTGAAGGTCATTGACCTGTTGCATGAGTTCCAATATTTGTTCCCTACGAAGTTTTCAGAGATGAAGGGAATCTTGGGGGATCTAGGGGAGATGAATATTCCGTTGAAACCAGATGAAAAACCAATTAGGCAGCGAATGTATTGGTTGAATCCGCGACATAAGGAAAGGGTCAAAGTTGAACTTGGCTGCATGTTGGATGCTGGCATCATTGAACTAGTCAAAGAATTGGAATGGATTAGTCCCATGGTGGTGCAAGACAAAAAGATAGGTGAGGTACAGATTTGTGTTGACCTGAGGAAACTGAATGATGCATGTATGCATGATCCATTTCCGACACCATTCATTGACGAAGTACTGGAGGGAATGGGTGGCCAAGAGACGTATTCCTTTACAGATGGATTTTCTGGTTACCACTAGATCCAAATTGCGAAAGAGGACCGTCACAAGACAACATTTGTGACTGAGTAGGGTTGTTTCCAGTACACAGTCATGCCGTTTGGGCTAAAGAACTCACCTGTGATATTCTCTTGGGTTGTTATTGCTGCCTTCAGAGATTTTATTCAGAAGTTTCTACAGGTTTATATGGATGACTAGATAGTGTATGGATTGTTCAGCAATCATCTAGAAAACCTGCGACTGATGTTGGAGCGATGTCGACAGCATCAGATATCACCGAACTTGAAGAAGTGCATTTTCTGTGCACCATTTGGGATATTGTTGGGTCACATTGTTTGCAAGCAGGGATTGTTGGTTGACCCAACAAATATTGCACTCATTCTGAGCTTAACACCACCTACCAATGTCAAGCAGTTGAGAGCGACGTTGGGGCACACAGGGTTTTATTGCAAGTTCATCTGGGTTTATGCTGCGATCACGACTCCTATGGAAAAGTTGCTCTAAAAGGATGTGGTATTCTTGTCGAGTCCAGAATGTCAAGTAAGTTTCGAGACACTGAAGGCTAAGATGGATTCGGTGCCAATATTGGTATTTCTTGATTGGAGCAAGGAATTCCATGTCCATGTGGATGCATCATCGATTGCGCTGGCAATAGTGCTCGCGCAACCAGGTGAAGGAGATCTGGATCACCCAATTGATTTTGCAAGTCGGAAGTTGTCATCTACGGAGAGAAATTATACCACTACAGAGAGGGAAGGCTTGGCGATGGTATATGCAATGCATAAGTTTAGGCACTACTTATTGGGAGGTCACTTAAAGATGTTCATAGACCACTCTGCTTTGAAATATTTGGTCAATAAGCCTGTGTTGGGGGGGAAGATATGTCGTTGGTTACTTCTCTTTTAGGAGTTTGATTTTGAGGTAATTATGAAGCCTGATCGCTTGAACGCGGGGCTCGATCATCTGTCACAAATTGAGATAGGGGAGGAACCAACCAACATTGAAGATGGGTTTCCAGATGCGCAACTATTTAAGGTTGAAGTAGCTGATGACTACTACGAAGAAATAATTCAGTTTCTGGCGACAGGAACCGCACCAGAGGAGTTTACCACCAGTCAGAAGAAGCAGTTGGTGGTTAAGGCTGTCGATTTCCAATTGATTTTCGACCAGCTGTATAAGCTAGGACCAGATGAGATTTTGAGGCGTTGTGTCCTACCTCATGAGAAAGGGTATATATTGTCAGAAGCACATGCAGGAGTGGCTGGTGGACACTATGGTGGTCATGTGACTTCTAGGAAGGTGCTTCGCGCAGGAATTTGGTGGCCCAATCTTCACAATGATGCAGCAGAATATGTGCAATCTTGCAACGTTTGTCAATGGGCTGGAAAACCCTCCAGGAGGGATGAGATGCTGCTAATACCTCAAGTGACACTGCAGCCATTTGATAAATGGGATGTGGATTTCGTGGGACCTATCAACCCACCTGGGAAGCGCACTGATGCACGATACATAATCACAGTGACAGATTATTTGACAAGATGGGCGGAGGCCACACCAGTTGCAGATTGCACCGCTGCGACAACAGCGTGATTCTTGTTTGACAATATTGTCACTCGGTTTGGATGCCCAAAGGTATTGATGAGTGATCAGGGGATTCACTTCATTAATCGCACCATCAGCGCATTGACAGCAGAGCTTCAGATACAGCATAAGAAGAGTACGCCACATCATCCATAGGAAAATGGCACGGTGGAGGCCTTCAACAAGGTGTTGGAGCATGCGCTTACAAAGGTTTGTAATGTGAACCGTGATGACTAGGATTTGAAGATTCCAGTAGTCTTGTGGGCATATCGCACCACTTGTAAAAGGTTGACAGGATAGACACCCTTCAAATTGGTGTATGGGAAAGAGTTATGCCTATGGAGTACATTGTTTTGAGTCTGCGTATAGCGATAGCGACAGCATTAATGATGAGGTAGCATTAGCGGAATGACTGGAACAGCTAGTGAAGCTTCAGGAGGACCACTTTATCGTAGGTTTTCAGCAGCGCGTGGAGAAGGATCAGAAAAATGCTTGGCATGATCGCCATATAAAAAATAAACAGTTTCAACAAGGTGACTTGGTGGTGTTGTATGCCATCAAGTTCATGAATCATCTAGGGAAGTTACAGATGCATTGGCTCGGTCCATATCGCATCAGTTGCACAACTTCAGGAGGTGCAGTACAACTGCAGCAGTTAAACGGAGTGATGCTACCAAATCTAGTATATTGTAGCAGGTTGAAGCCCTACAGAACTGGCTCGGAGTAGCGCGATGGCTGAACAACATTGAAAAAAAAGTGCAGGATGCTAGGTGCCAGGATGGCGCACCAGCAGGGATAGAATGTGCAAGTCAGAGGACTTGTATCATAGTTTGGGAGCTGGGTCGTGATAGCTATAGGGTCGCGACATAGTCAAATCAACAATAAATGCAGTTAATTACCGACGCTTAGTGAAGGGACACGTATTTATTATGGATCCGACCGTTTGAATGTCAGGATCAACGGTGAATTTGGATAATTAAAGCATGATTTGGTCATAATCATCGGCGTGATTTGGTCATAATGACGCAGGATCGATTTGGCGCTATAAGAACGGGCCAAGGTTGGTCGGAAGCCATTATTTTGTAGAGAGTCAAGCCAAAAAAGTGTTGGAGTCGAATTGTGCAGAGTTGAGGGGAATTGCAGAGCCGAGTTCCACTATGTTGAGCGTGAGTGTGAGCAGCAATTCAGCGTTGCAGGGGTCGAGTGCGGAATGCCAGGTGAACCAGATACAGTTGAGATTTCGAGTGACGTAGAGTCACCTGTCATCCTTTCCACTATTGAGGAGGAATTCACCAGTATGTCGGTCGGGTCATCAACGATCCCAAAAAAGAGGAGGGGAGGGCAGCAGAGCTCCCCACCGCCATAGAAGCGGCAGACCTAAGCATCTGCACAGCTGGCAGAGGGGGTCCCTGAGGCGAGTCCGTCGAGCTCAGGTGCTCTGGAGTCTGCAGCTCGCACAGGGGTATCTATTGTGGATATCTTGGGGTATATCCCTCCCTGTCGACCTGGTGCGTAGCCCCAAAAGACTACCAAGAACTAGCAATACCAAGTCAGGATGTTGGCACTCCCACCAGGCATGGTATGCACTACCGACATTGTGCCTGCGCTGATGGAATTGAATTATTATGATCATGACTTGATGGCATAGCAGGATATTATGACGGACCCTTTTCTGCCGAGAGCAGCAGGAGAGGTTGGCCCAACACCACGGATTCCACATGATTGGCCGAAGGGATTGGACAAAGTAGGATTCTTGGGATTGATCTACATGTCGCACTTTGGGTGGTTGATAGAAGCAAATTCCTATGTTAAGTAGCTGTTGTCCTGCTTTCATGGTGGAACTTTATGGGGACAGACCGGTCACCATCACAATTGACCTTATTTCTAAGATCACGGGATTGCCGAAGGATGGACCAGACCCTTCACAATATTTTAGGGGGAAGGAGAATGATAGGAAGCGGGCAGCAAGGTTGGTACAATGGTACAGCTTAGAGCGCGACGACCGAGCCTACCGCACTGACAGTATTAATGATAGAGCGGTCCGTGTTGGGGTGAGGATTCTGTGTTGCAAAGTTGTACGAAAAAACCACCCCAACCAATTCAATTTAGGGGTCATGGCGTGTGCATAGCAGTACGTGGAAGATGTATAGATGAACTGGTCACTCTTCTTGTTGAACCAGTTAAACGAGGATGCAGTAACTGTCCAGGGAGGAAAAGTGGCATTCGCGTATAGCTGGATTTTGATTTTGATTGCGCTGGTAGCATGGATGGAGCCTGACGATTACCAAGGGATGGAATTTTATGTCGCGACAGACCAAAAGGGTGCGCGCTATCAGAATCTATGGTGGGTACAAAAGCCAGAGTGACTAAAGGATTACGCAACACAGTTCTATCTCTACTAGGAAGCACTACAGGCGGCAGCTGAACATGTTCCGCGATTGTCTCAGACCGCAATCGTGAAATATAAGGGGATTTCCAAGTTTGTGATCGGTCCACACAACATTCATGTGCAAGCGCGGTGTGATACACGGAAGCAGTGGTTGTAGACCCCCTACAAATTGTCTGATGAGGAGTTGGATGTGATCATCGATGAATGGCCCATAGAATGGTGATAACCAATTAGTCACAAAGAAGAATCGATAGGGCTACCGTCGAATGTACCAGGTATGGAACAATAGAATCACCCTAATTTGGATCAAGAGTCGTCGCAGACCCCTATGGATGAAGAGCACGAGCTTGAGGAAGTTCGAACGAAGGCATGCTATGAGCACGGTACGATCAGTGGCACAACCCCAGCAATGGAAGCACAGTTGGGACGGCCTGTTGTGGCCTTAACAAATGCAATGAATGCGTCAGCTAACGCAATGAAGGAATAGGTAGCAACAGGCTTCAATGAGGTAAAAGATCGCCTCGATTCCTTAATTCATATTGTTTCGAAGAAGGCACTGGAGGTAGCACCAGTGCAGGTAATTGGCGCAATCAACACTACGTTGCGGGTTTGGAATGTGCAAATTCCCCCAACTACGATTGCGACCAATAATGAGGCACTCCAGGCCTCCTTGCAGCAACTACAAGGTTTGTCGATCGACATCAATGCACTGTCTTTGCAGACATTGGTGGAGATGCAGGCCGTTGCCAGCCAGGAGTTGGCCGACAGGGAACAAGACATCAGTGGTCAATTGTTGCGGTCATAGGAGAACGAGGCAATGGCTTGGAAAGAAGTCGACGAATTAAAGGGAAAAGAAGTTACGACAAGGGAGGTGGTCGACGAATAGGAAGACAAGCTAGAGCAGTTGGTTGATGAGAAGGATCAAGCAATTGGGGAATTGAAGAAGAAGTAGGACGGCCTGATGGTGGACAAAGCCAAAATTTGGGACTGCAAGGTGCGGCTGGAGGAGGCAGTATCTGAATCCTATCAGTACGTACGGGTGCCCACCACGCAGTTGGATCCGGTTGAAAGAGCGCAACGACTTAGGGCTGTCATCGCCCAATTGCAGTGCGACAATGCATATTTAACAGCTCTAATAAACCCAGGCACACCACCAGAGCAATTACCCAACAGGAAGCGCACCATCAAGGAGTTAGCGACCCAGCTGGGAGAGCTGGAGCAAGCAGCGACAAAAATCACTGCAGAGACTGCACAGTTTTGGGGAAGCATAATCCAGGACGAGCAATTAGAACAGATGACCAAGCTACGGCAAGAGGTGGAAGGGAAGCTGGCAACACTGAAGATGTCGATGAGAACACTGCCACCAATTTTTCAGGCCAGCAAATTAGAGGAACTGAAAGAATTGCAGCAGCGTGTCACCAAGGTAGAAGAGCATCAGAAGAAGCATAGCACACAACTGGATGAGTTCCAGGAGATTGGGGGTTATTTTTTGCTCAAGGTAGTTTTCGCACTGCAGGCTATGCGGGAGGGTCACCAACAAGTTGCTGGTAAGCTGAGTGAGCATCCATCCGAGCAATATGTGACAGAGAGTCGGGCAGTGGCTGCGGAGGTAAAGGAGCAGGTCAAGGAGATCGATCAGTAGTATGATGACTTCAGGCTGAAGATCAATGAGAACACCATGTCCGACTGACGTGGCTCAAGGGAGAGCCACAAGATTATGTTGGGGGCCTATTGGAAGGCGGTTTGGATGAGTCAGTTGCGTAGCATTGTGGATGCTGCGAAGGGTCAAAGATGTCGGGCAAGAAGGAAAACAATGTGCATGTCGATTAGTTTATGTGGGTTTTGGGTCATTTGGACCGCATTATGTGGGATTTTGGGTTATCCTTTTTGTAAAGTTTGTTAATAAGTAGTTAGACGGTTTCCTAAGTGGAACGCAAATGTAAAGGCGCTAGCCTATAAATAGACATAGCATTGTAAGTGTCGATATACCGATCGGAGAGATGAGAATTGATCAATTGAAGAGACAGTTGAGCTCAAAGTATTTTGCTTGTTATTGTCTGTTAATCTGGGTATGTGACATAAGGATTATCTTGTTGTATCTGTGTTTTGTTGCGAAGATGAATATGATATGACAGAGTTTTGAGCAAAATCATTGTGTCTTTCCTGTTTCCTTGTGGTAAATGCATTATGCGATATGAATCTGTGAATGATGCGATGTTTTCTTGCTGCAATTAATGTTTTACTGTTATATCTATTGCGCATTGGTGGTTCTGTCAATGCTGAGATATGTTGAATGATGCTATAATTATATTTAATTCCTAAGATGAAGGGTTAGATCTGTGATGCAACGTTGCGATAAGTTGATTAGTTGATGCATAAATTCCTCCTTCATCGGCAGAAACGTGGTTCCGTCATCTCTCCCTTGAACATCTCGGGTGAGACTTCATTTGCTCCGCAGGTATTGCTGGACAGGGTAAAACCTGTCTGTGTCGGTGCTTAGGGAGATTGTGGTGGTTTGGGTGTCGACAGTGTGAGGAACCCCTGTCGACTGGGTTTGTGTCAACATCTAATCACAAGAATCATTCCAAGATTCTTTAACTATGATATCTATTCCCATTGAAGTGGATTTTTCTATATTTGAGTATTGTCCTCCCTTTGTGACTAAACATCATTCACACCCTGCATTGAGTGATCTTCTACATATCTATCCGTTCCATCTCTCATCAGATGGGTCTACTGATATGAGCCTCAAGATCACTCAAAATCTATGGTGAGTTCCTTCTTGCATCCATCTGTATATGGAAACCATCTTCAACCTTGTAGCAAAGGTTGAAATCCGCATCACCCGTGGTGATCATCAAGCTCATCAAATGACTATTGATCCTGGGTACCCGTTGAACCCATACAAAGCCTTCTTCAATCATGTGATTCTCTATCGAATCCTGGGAGTTTGCTAGATATGCACTTCTTCTTCAATTACATCGTTCTTGTCATCCATGGGTGTAATCTATGTCTGGAAGTGTGTCTAGCCACTGGAGTAAACATCTTGTCATGATCCTCTCCTCTCCCTCTTTCCTCTATCCACGAGCCTTCCTTTGTACTTCTATAGTATGTTTGATTTGTAAGTCTTCTTGTTGAACAATCATCACTTGTTCTTTGGAACAAGTGTTCATCATCCTTTTTTTGTAGATCATAGCACACGATCTTTCCTACAAATCAAATTTAATTACATGATTAGTAACACTTCATAATCATCAAATCATGTTGACATTTCAATGATAACCTATTATGCATACTGATATGATTCACCTAGTTATGTAACTATCTTGACCAATACTTTGTCACGACACTTTTCCATATCATGTATGCATACAGTGACTATCTAGATGTCTTCCATCTCTACTAGAACATACTATCAAGAGCATGCACAACTCCCAGCATGTTAGCAAAGAGGTTTCATTCTAGACAAGCAACAATGGAATGTTTGTCCAACTTACCCATCATATGCATATTATTAGTATATTTTTCAATTCTATATGAATGCTTACACTATGCATGATATATTTCTTGATTCTAGGAATACAAATATGCATACAACAAGCAAGATCATTAACTATTCATAGATTCAAGAAGTAATTCAAATAACAACTCAAATACTTATCTTTTATGTTTGTGTGGTTGCCTCCCTCTTGATCTCTATTTTCCCTTTATGATAGCATCATGATTATATGTCTTTGAACTTCTATCCATCCTGGACCACTATGCATGCTTAAGTGTGCACTAGTTTCATCATTGTGTCATCCTCAAAATCTCATGCATAATCATACATTCATTAGTATAATATTAATACTATCAAAACATTATAATCTTAAATATGTATGGTCATGATCATTTCATACACAGGTAATTTATCACAAGTGTTATTATTCAAGGTTTCAGGGAGTACTTCTTTTACTCATGCATATTCTTATTTGACCATAGGATTCTTCTAGTTTATCATATCATTAAGCAAACCAAGAAGCATAATATGCATAAATCCATGATTAATCAAACTTATAACTTCATGAATAATCATTATCAATCATACAAAAGTATACTTATATAATATCCTAACACAAGGTAGGATTCTATCTCGATATAGGAAAACATACCTATATTATCATGCGTGCTAGTTATGTATAACATACCCAAACAATATCTTCTTTGTTCTCTTCAATGATTTAGAGACCTTGTGCTAGTAACCTGCATATCTCATAAGTTAAGCATTGTAGAACCAAATTATACATACCTTGTAAGTAGAGCTTCTATGTGATCAATGACTATGGATGAGTCTTTGTCCTCATGTCATCATGGTCATATATTCTTGATCTAGAACTTGATTTATATTTCTTGATGTACCTTTCATGTTAGCAGACAACATTATCCTCATACAACACCACAGTACATTAGTACAATCATAAGTGTCATAACCCTAATCAATGAATGTCTTCTATCCGTCACATGAATTCATAACTTTAATAAGGTGATCAGACAAGTCTAAAATTAATCACGATTGTACTAACCTCAATAATATGAATACAAACATATCATGAACTTAATCATGAAACAAATTTCAAAACATACCTGTATCTCCTCAAGTCATACTTGTCGAGATGGCTTGTAGTCTTCTCTATAAGGGTAAAACCCTAACCATCCAAGGTAGATCACTTGTAAACATATTATATAGGTTCATGGTTCTAGGATGATAGAATATCAGTGCCATTTAAACCTCCTTTATTGCTTCCCTATGAGTCTCCCAACTTTGCTAGGGTTTCTTCTTACTTGGAAACCCTAATTTTCAATCTCCTTCCTCACACAACATTTTGATGGAAGATTAATATCTATGATGAATGGATTCCAAATTTGTCTTCAAAGTTTCCAATGTTGCATCAGGTGTATCCAACATTGTATCAGTTCCTTCCATACCTAAAAAATGAAAACCCTAAGTGAGAGCTTCTTCCTCCTCTTCTTTGATTTCCTCCATTGAGCCATTTCAGATGTCTCATATTTTTTCTGGTGTATTTCTGAAATTTTGGATCCTCGGGGTCTGAAAATTTGGCCTGTGATAGCCTGACCTATCATCTTTCCAACCCCAGAGGTTTGAGCTTCATTGGACTCATCATGATATATATATGATAATTTTCCCAACATGACTTGTTTATGGGATAAAACAGCATAGCGAACTTGTACAAAGTGCCACATGTCACTGTTTCAACTTCGGCCTTTGATACTCGCACCTGTGAAACTGAAGTTCGTGCCCTAACTTTAAATTTTTACAAAATTCCATTTGGAGCTTTCTATCCTGAGATATGACCTTTTTACCTAGGTCACCTGTTTAGGGATTCATTCTGGAAGAGGCAGAAACCCTAACTTATACGGATCATATCTCAGAAGGTACAATGAATGTGAGGCTAAAACTCGGACAAAAGGTACAAGAACATATCATCTTAGGACTATATAAGTTTTAGATCCCGAACCTTCTCCAAAAGTGATTTATAACGAAAGTTACACGATGACAAGGGTTTTATATACAAATCCCTAGCTTTCAAATTGTCGCAAGTGAAATAAGTGTCATAAATGCCATACATTGCCTTCCTTCAGGATAGCTCTGATACCATGTTAAGATTCAATATTATAAGATAGATAACATCAATATTCAATTCAATTTCACAAGAATAGCATATATAGGATCACTGAAAGAATAACAAGCACAACATAAACACAAGAGACACAAATTTATCCTGGGAAACCCTCATGGGGTAGAAAACCCAGCAAAAATTCCTCAATATAGATGACCAAAAAGTACAAAGATGAAATCCCCAAGCAAGAGCCCCATCTCCTTCACAGATATCTCTCTCTCTCTCCTAATGCGCAATCCACAAGTGAGTGTGCGTGTCAAATGAGGATCACACCTCCTCTATTTATACTTTATCTCTCACTTTAAATTTTACCTAGCTAGGTCGACCCCATAACTAAATGACCAATTATAAGCCAGGACGAATTCTCTAGGGGACTTAAACACCCCATTACAACTGACTCTAGGGGAACTAATGCCCCAACTTACATGGGAGGTTTTACCTCAATGACTTTACATTATTAAATACAATAATGACGTCCCGATGGAGGAATAAAACATCTCCGAATAAATTACAATAATAAAATACAATAGAATATTCTTCGAAGTTACAATATTTCAACAAACCTAGTGGAACTTTACACCTTGGTGGTGTACTCTCGCTCTCTTGATGTACCATAGCTTGAGGTATGTGCGCATCCTTGCTTTTCAACTTGGTGTATCTTCAACCTTCGTTGTACCATCCCTTGTGGGTAATGCACCCTTTATATGTTGATGCTTTGTGGAATCTACGCATACTCTAACTTCTTCTTAGTAGTACTTTGATCCATGCCTTGTCATCACTTGTGGGACTTGAGCACCTGATGTTTCATTGGCTCTGGAATTCATTCATAGACTAACTTCAATTTTTGTACCATTCTTGGAACTTGTGCGCCCTTTACAACTGAAAGCATCTTCAGATAGTCTTAGACTTGTGTCCTTTCAGGACTATCAGACCATAGGATATTGGCGCACTCCCAATATTTGACCAAGCAATGCTTGCGCATACCAGAGACTTCTTTCAACATGCTTGCAGTACACTTGTATTATTTTCTCAACCAACACCTTAGTCTTTTGTGCATATGTACCTTTATCCTACCAATTATTTGGTTGCTACCTTGAGTGAGTATGACTTGGTGGACTTGAATTCTGCACTGGTACTTCTTTGAACTAAATCTGTATGTTGTATCCATAGACACACACATTCATACTTGATGCAAATTCTAGATATACTTCTTCACACATGCATCCATGTCCTTCACCATTTTGCGCAAATACTTCTTCAAAGTGGTTTCCATATACTTCTTCACATTGTTGTAGGAATGTTGTATCTACTTTGACATCAATGACTCAAACTAAATCATTTGATATCCTCTTTGACATTAGTTGACATCAATGACAACCAAATTTCAACAATTTCCCCCTTTGGAATTGATTTCAACACCTTATTAAGTTGTGTATGATCTTATTTGAACTGTATGCTTCATCTATACTATGTCTCAGTGCTCTCCTTGTGTATGTGCTCCCCCTGAATTCTTTGGGTTTTTGGCTACTGTGTTTTCTTGTCAGTACTTCTGCTACTTCTACGTGAACCATACTGATATTGCTTTCTATTGCTTCTACGCAAACCATATGTTCTTCATGCCATTTCTCCAAGTGATCTGCTTCACACTCTTTCACGTCTGCTATAGCTTTATGCAATATCTCTATGTTGTTCCTCTACTGGATCTTTTGCTACATTCATCACTTATGCGAACAAATTTATGTATTATACTTCAGTCTTGTCAGCTTCATGCATCTCTCCTTGCTTCAACTATTCCTGCTTGATTCAACTTCATTCTTGATAGCTTCATGTATTTATGCTTGCTTCATCTTCATGTCTGACAGCTTGATGTATTTCTTCCCCTTTGACATCAATGGAAAAGAGGTGTCATTACTTGCGCAACGTAGATTCTTCTATTACTTGGTTTTGCGTTGGCCTCAACCTCATCTATATTTATGGATGAATCCCACTGTCTTCGTGCTTCATTTCTCTACTGTAATTCTGCACTGATGTCTTTTCACAATTATCTTTAATTGCTTTCTTGAAACAAACATTGCATTATTCATTCATCTTGATTTCATGTTCCTGTCACAACACTTCATTATTCCTTGCACAGAGATCCATATAGACTTCCTATCATGCCAACTACGTAGTGCAGAATTCAGTCTTCTATTGGTTTTGCATTACACTTTATGCACCTGACTGCTTCATATATCTCATTTACTGCATTGTTGTAGTGTCCCTTTTTAAGAAATTTGGAAAAATTGGCAAAATTGCAATTTTTGGCCAATTCGACCCTTAGGCTAGTATTGACCCAAATGCCTCCAAATGGCTCCAAATGCTTCCAAATTGGTTCTGAATGTGTTTGTAAGGTATTAATACATAAAAATGGGACTTATGGATTCTTGGAAACTCTCAAAATACTTCTGCAACATTCAATTACAATTAGGGAAAGATAGGGCAATTTACTAGTCAAATTGAGGTTCAAATTCCCCAGGGGCAGTGGTCAAAGATGGATCTCCAAATGTTGTACAAACTTCCCAAATTTCATAACAGAGACATGTTAATGTTAAAGGACTTCAATGGGCTCCCAAATACATCATCAATCAGTTTCTAAAGACTTATTCAACTCCCATAAATCAGAGGTTTGTGGGCATGTCTTCACATAGGGGGAAATGCTAGTAAACTTCACCACTTGCTATGAAATTCGAGATTTATGTTCCAAAGTATTATTCAATGTATATGAAAATTATTCCAGACATTAATTACCATCCATACATCATAAAAATCATAGATATGAACTGATGCAATTCGAAATAGAGCAACTTCAAGCTTTCATAACAAGATGTAGGGAAAATGGCACCATTTATGCATTGTTTGGTATTTTTACATAGTTCCACTTGGTATTTATACCTGAGAGTCTTATGAGCATTAAATAAAGAGTATATATATTATAATACAAATAAATGGGGCCACAATATCTCCCCTAAAGATATCATCATCTCACCAAGTGCGCCCTTCCTCCAAGAGCCAAAATATAAAGAGAAAACTGAGAACGGTGTGGAAACAAGTTGAAGAAGAGATAGTCATGAGCTGCCCTATAGATTTAACCTTAAACAAATTACTCCATTGTAGCTCCAAATTAAAGGTCTGAATGGCCTCTCCAATTTCCTATTAGGATGGGAATCTTTTACCCTCGAAATTGGTACTAAGGCAAGTAGAGTAAACACTCCACTAGCATGGACAAGCTATGCTCTCCAATATGCAAAATTAGAAATGATCAAAAGCTACTCTCCTTATTTATTCTTAACTTTTATAAAATTCCAAAGACCGCCTTGGGTTGAATTCCTTCCAAAAGACTCATGCCAACTCAAGTTGGGAAGAGATTCCAATGTATGCCACTTGTCCAACAATTCCTAGTCTCCATCTTCCCTCATTTCGAATGGGTGTCTATTTGGCTGCCCTAACTCCCTTGTGCGCCTTATTGGAGGCTATTTTTATCCCTTACGTGTCATATATGTCATATTTCATCATTTAGGTCGTATTTGTGTCATAGGTGTCATAGCATCTTCATCATTGTTGTCATTGTTAACACCCAAAAAGTGCTCACTATCTCATTCCCTTATTCACATGACCCATTTGTCCACTTTTTCCACCATTTGAGCCTCTAAAACCATCAAAAGGTCACCAAAAATACCATAATACACCTTTTTCCCCTCAAAATATGTATTTTTTCTCAAAAAACACAAAAAATCCTCAAAAATGGTCCAAAATTCCCAAAAAATATTAAAAGAGAATAAAAATATAAAAATATTCAAAAAAGGAAAAAGAGGGAAAAAGAGACCTAAACCATGTTGGTTGATACCATTGGTTTCCTTAAAACCAGAATGGTATTCCCCATCACCAAAAACTATAAAAAGGTGATAGGGGCTCCTCACTATTCATCCACATTTCATCCTATCCTTATGCTGCCAAATTCCCTTTGAGAGCCCTTGCCTCCCATTTCGAGTTTGAATATCCTCATTGAAGCATTGGAGAAGAAGAGACCATTGGACATTGGAGCATCTCAACCTTGGAGCTGCTCAAAACTCACCATACTCACCATTTGGGGTAATACAAAATCAAATTTGTTAATTTCTCGTTTTTCTTATAGATCTTATTGCTTATGTTCTTAAATCTAGTTTTTTTTTCTTTGCACATATTAATGTTAGATCAAATTACATTAGTTTTTACATATTTTTATTAAGACTGCTGCTACTAGTTAGCAGGTGCATCTTTGCACATGCTTGGGAGAAATCCCAAACAACATTCATAGAGCTAGGGAATCTAATCCAAGTGTCCCACTAGCTCCAAAATGCCTCTTCCTCTTCCATGGGAGTTACTCTTGCACTCCAATTCGACCTTCATTGAGTCATGCCAATTATATTGACCTTCCAACTCCCCAATACCATTATACTCCACCTTGGATTCAAATGGGTGAGAATAGAATGTCATGTGGCATGAGGAATCTAGCTTTGTGTGGGTCCCACACCACCAATGTGTCTCCATGACCAAGTGCCACCTTATTTTCCTATCATAAATATTTATTTAACCCCTTTTAATATATTTATGTCAATCTAATGTCCATTTGGTTTTTATTATATCCCTTATTCAAAATCCCAATGTTTCCACCCCAACCTAGGAAACTAGTAGATTGGTGGAATTTCCTCTTTTGAAATTTATTTGAATGGGGACATTACAGTCCTCCCCACCCAATATTGCTTGTCCTCAAGCAATTCGAACATGGATGTTGAAGAACCTTCTTTCTTTCCCCAAAAAAATTTGAAACCAATGAGACTAAAATTATTCGAGGGTCCCATTGCCTGTATTGCACTCCAACAATCAGGAGTGCTCTCCAACCCATACCATCAGGCAAGAGAATTCCTGGATCCCATTTCCTTGTATGCCTTCTTCCAAAAATTATAAGTACAAAATATATATCATAAAAGTATATGACAACATAGTAAAAATGTACATCAATGAGGTGCCTCATCAAAGAATCATGAAAGTGCTTGTACCTCCAAGTAAGTAGACCACCATTTGCTAGGTGCATACAAGCATCAAGTGACCAATCAAATATTCTCCAATGACATAGCTGAGTATCCTATGTCCTATAATGTTGCTCCAAAAATATGTAAGATGCATCAAAACAATCAGTCATGTATTCTTTCATCCAAGAAATGAATGAAGAATCTCCACTAAAATCTGAACCAAGTAGGGAGCAAAGAAAACAATGAGCCTTCAAGGGCCTCACAGAAGTGCCATTTGTGCATCCATGAATATGTGTATCATCAAGAAATAAAAAAGGATGTTGATTCCAATAAAAATGTGCTCCAATCATGTATCTCTTCACCCAAGTATTGGATGAAGTTCCTCCAACATCAATTGAATTAAGCAAGGAGCAAGGAAAATCATGAGTCTTCAAGTGACTCAAGTGAACATCATAAGTGCATCCATGAAGATATGTATCATCATAAGGTAAAAAAGGATGCTGCTGAAAATGTAAATATTGAGGTGCTCTATTCATGGCATCATCAAAATGAGAGGTAGGAGTTTCATACCCCTCATGTGGCACCATTAGAAAAAAACCTTTCACCCAATTTTCATCCCCAATTGATGTGGCTAAAAAATAACTATGGGGTGAGGAATTATGAACCAACTTTAAATCTTTACAACGCTTACCCATCAAAATATTTAATTCATCTTCTCCATAATTGGTTGGTCCAACTATTGTGAGATCATGTGCCTCCTCCACGGCTTTGCAACTCTCTCCATGAGCCAACTCGTAATCCCTCTGAACAAAGACAAGTGCTTGTACTTATTCTTGTTTGAATGTATCATATTCAAGCACCTGCATATCAACATGTACCTCATGTTCCAACATTACATGAGGTTCCTCCTTTCTGACATAAATTCTTTCATCCATTGCCTTCTTTTCCCGAAAGGATAACCACTGCTCCCTCCTATTGCCAATTTGCTTCCAAATTGACTAGCCAACAATTAGAACCCTTGCATTAGTTGTTTTCTCATGTCTTCAAAGAATGGTTTCAGGAATTTTCTAAAATCCTAATTATACTCTAAGGTTCCCTTCTTATCTTTACCCATGGTTACTAAAGAATGCACTTCTTCTCCTAGTTCTTCCCTTTCACCAAAGTACTTTCAGTTTCAGTTTCAGTTTCTAAGGGTGGGGGATGATTTCTTTGAATTATTGTACTAATTAATCGCCACCAACATCAGGTGCAAGGACCATGCTCTGATACCACTTGTAGTGTCCATTTTTAATAAATTTGGAAAAATTGGCAAAATTGCAAATTTTGGCCAATTCAACCCTTAGACTAGTATTGACCCAAATGCCTCCAAATGCCTCCAAATGCCTCCAAATGGCTCCAAATGCTTCAAAATTGGTTATGAATGTGCTTGTAAGGTATTAATACATTAAAATTGGACTTATGGATTCTTGAACACTCTCAAAATACTACTGCAACATTCAATTACAATCAGGGAAAGATGGGGCAATTTACTAGTCAAATCGAGGTTCAAATTCCCCAAGGGTAGTGGTCAAAGATGGATCTCCAAATGTTGTACAAACTTCCCAAATTTTAGAAAAGAGACATTTTAATGTTAAAGGACTTAAATGGGATCCCAAATACATCATCAATCGGTTTCTAAATACTTCTTCAACTCCCATAAATCATAGGTTTCTGGGCATGTCTTCACATAGGGGGAAATGCTAGTAAACTTCATCACTTGCTATGAAATTCGAGATTTATGTTCCACAGGCTTATGAAATGTATTTAAAAATTCTTCCAAAAATTAATTACCATACATACATCATAAAAATCACATATATTAACTGATGCAAGTCGAAATAGAGCAACTTCAAGATTTCATAACAAGATGTAGGGAAAATGGCACCATATATGCATTGTTTGGTATTATTTCATAGTTCCACTTGGTATTTATACCTGAGAGTCTTCTGAGAATTAAATAAAGAGTATACATATCATAATACAAATAAATGGGACCATAAGAGCTCCCCCAAAGAGATCATCATCTCACCAAGTGCGCCCTTCCTCCAAGAGCCAAAATATGAAGAGAAAAGTGAGAATGGTGTGGAAACAAGTTGAAGAAGAGAATGTCATGAGCTGCCCTGTAGATTCAACCTGAAATAAATTACTCAATTGTAGATCCAAATGAAAGGTCTGAATGGCCTCTCCAATTTCCAATTAGGATGGGAATCTTTCACCCTCGAAATTGGTACTAAGGAAAGTAGAGTAAACAGTACTCCACTAGCATGGACAATATATGCTCTCCAATATGCAAAATGAGAAATGATCAAAAGCTAATATCCTTATTTTTTATTGACTTTTATAAACTTCCAATGAACTCCTTGGGTCGAATTCCTTCCAAAAGGCTCATGCCAACTAAAGTTGGGAAGAGATTCCAATGTGTGGCACTTGTCCAACAATTCCTAGTCTTCGTCTTCCCTCATCTCGAATGGGTGTCTCTTTGGCTTCCCTAACTCCCTTGTGCGCCTTCCTAGAGGCTATTTTTAGACTTGACATTTCATATATGTCAGATGTCAACATTTAGTTCTTATTTGTGTCATAGGTGTCATAGCATCTTCATCATTGTTGTCATAGAGCTAGGGAATCTAGTCCAAGTGTCCCACTAGATCCAAAATACCTCTTCCTCTTCCATGGGAGTTACTCTTCCACTCCAATTCACCCTTCATTGAGTCATGCCAAGTATATTGACCTTCCAACTCCTCAATACCATTATACTCCACCTTGGATTCGAATGGGTGAGAATAGAATGCCATGTGGCATGAGGAATTTAGCTTTGTGTGGGTCCCACGCCACCAATGTGTCTCCATGACCAAGTGCCACCTTATTTTCCTATCATAAATATTTATTTAACCCATTTTAATATATTTATGCCAATCTAATTTCTATTTGGGGTTTATTATCTCCCTTATTCAAAATCCCAATGTTTCCACCCCAACCTAGGAAACTAGTAGATTGGTGGAATTTCCTCTTTTGAAATTTATTTGAATGGGGACATTACAGTTGTCATAGGACCTTGTTACATTTAATGTTTTCATATTACTTTCCATGACAACCAAATATATGGCACGTTTTTCATTCATCGTCCAACTTAGTATCAAAACAGACATGAAACTTAGTTCGTGTGGCAACAAAGACGTGTCACTTCCATACTCAAACCTTTTGGGAAACATTATCCATCGTAGGATGCAATGAATTCAATTTCCTCCCACTATTTCCAAAAAATCATTTACTCTAGTGTTTAGTTTTGGTGAATCCACCACCTTCATCGACTTGTGTGGCACTAAATGCATATATAAACAAATTAATTTCATGTGCGTGAACATCTTCGTTTCAAATATGTAAGATTTCTACAAGCAATGCCTAGTTCACTTCCTCTTGCACTCTTTCTCTTTCATTTCGCATTCTATTTCCTCTTCTTCCTTCCAATGGGTTCCCTTCATAGAATGAACACATCCCTTGAGAATGTGCACCTTTATTCTCAGTCCCATCAATATGAGTTTTCACTCCTGAGAGTCGATATGGATTCCTGGCAATGAAAAATGGAGGAAAATCAATTTCTTCATCAATACTCTCAGTCACGAGTGATTTATAGACATTATGAGAAATTGATTCTCTTGACCCATCAAGTGGATAATTTGGAACGTCAACAGCAACAAATACTGAATGATTTGTCTCGTCTTCAGCCTCAGCATACTGAACCATCGTCGTTTTCATCCTTGCAGCTTCTTCCTCTACTCTCTTCTTCCGAATGTAATGCACTAATACCGGTGGATTTGGAGCTTCATCTTGCAAACCTGCCAGACACCGAGCTTAACCTCGAACTGCGGCTATAGATTGCTTCATCATTTTCATTTTTTCCATCTTTGTTGTCTTCATGTATATGCCATTTTTGGCCTTGGTATGGAGTCCCGACTCATGCATTTTGTAATCATTCTCATTTTGAATATAATTAAGAGGATCCATTTTGTATAGTCTCATGTCTTTCAGCAATGTTTGATTCTTCATTAAAATATTTTCTTCTTATGTCTGTACTACTGAAGTCAAACTGATACTCTTTGTTATGTAAAATATCAAATGTAGTGTAAATCTTCAACCACTTAGTGTATGCAAATGAATTTTCCCTTTTCTGCGACATCACATACCATGTGCGAACATAATGAATACTTGTGATAGTCATCTTAACCACAGACACATTCTAACCACACACCTAACTAACATCCCCTTGAATTCCTTAAGATTTATCATATTGAATTTAGGGGTTTCACACAGTCCTTATGGGACTATCCAAAGACACAACAATTGCTTGTTGCATTAGATGTTCCTAAATTATCTGCGTCTTCAACACACTTCTGAGGAGATTTCCTTACCCAAGTCTTATTGTGTGCATTTCTATTTTGATTATGCGCCGGATATTTTTCACTACAGTCCTTTTGTATGCAATTACCTTTGCACAATAATTCTACATCCGGATAATTCACTGCTCTTCGACAGTACATGGCCTTATGTCAAAAATCCTCACATTCAAAGCATCTCATAGTTTGACAGTATTTTTCAATATGACCAAAGTGATTGCATCTTGCGCACCTCACCCTATTGATCCTTCTTTGGTTAGGAAATTGAAAAGATATAAAGTTGAAGTAATCATCATACCTGAAGGATTTAACCTTATTTGGACAATGTTCTCTGTCGCAAACCTTCTTTGGTGTCTTTACATAACCAAGACCTTTTTTATCTTATGGTGGTCTCTGATCCTTTAGATTCTTGTTCATCATTAATATGTTGTCTTTTAACTTGTTATGCACTTCATCTTCATATTTGGTCTTGTCACTTTATGATTGTGTGCAGATAGGATTGTTGCTTGCAATACATACTTGTTTCTTTCCCTTTCTATCAATCATCTTGTATTCTAAGTGAGATATCTCTTTGTCCTTATCTTCAAGTTGACTCGCCAACACCATGATTTTCTGTACCAATTCTTCCAGAGAATATTTTAGTGCAGATCTATCTTTCTCAAGTAATTCCACCTTGTCTTGTGTGAAAATCAGTTGTATTTCATAGTTGGTCACCTTCACAAATTTATGCAACAATGGATTCTTGACACCATATGTCATGTTCTTCATACTTTGACATTTGTTCCTGCAAGATTTTATTCGTCTTCTTTGACTTCTTCAAGTCATCCAGGGCACTAGTCAATTCACCTTCCCAATCAATATCTGCAGTATATTCATCATCATCAGATTGACTGTCAGTATTGACCTATGCTACATGCTTTGGAGTTGTAACTGGCTTAGGAGGTGTTTTAAACGATCCACTGAAGAAGTATTTGTCTAGTGACCCTGGCTTGCTTCGGGAAACTAGTGTGTTCTTTGAACTGTTCTTCTTCCTTTCATCTTTTTTTCTTCTACTATATGATCTTTGAAGAGTACTTCTTTAGGTTCTTCGCCAGAGTCACTTCCTTCTGACGCATTGCTTCCTTCCTCAATGTACAGACTCTTCCTTTGTTTTGGAATCCTTCTTCTTTTTTCAGGTCTCTATTGTGAGCGTGCAGTTTTTCGATCATATGACCTAGATTCCTCATCATTGTCATTGTATCCATTTTCCTTGAAGGGACATTTTGAGGCATAGTGGCCTACTCCTCCACATCTGAATCATTTGAAGGGTAACTTGTTTTTGTACTTACCTTGTCCTCTTTTCATCTTCTTGACAAAGTTTGATTCTTCATTATCTAATTCATCACAATGGTCTTTGTCATGATCATGCTTATCCTTTCATGTGGCTTTAAAAGTGGCTTCCTTTCTGATGGGAGTATCTTTCTCGATTCTCATATAGTATGAAGTGAGAATCCCTTGAAGCTCATCCTTCGTCATGTCTTCAATATTAGCTCGATCTTCTAACACAGACACCTTCTCAATGAATATTTGAGGAAAAATCCTCAATATCTTATGTACCATTGATTGTTCATCTAGTGTGACCCCAAGACTCTTGATAGCATTGACTATCTCATCTACTCTTAAGAAGTAATATGTAATGTTCTCTTCATCTTTCATTCTCAGTGATTCAAATTTCCCAGAGTAGTTTTGCAACTTTGCTTTCTTTATCTTATCGTCTCCTTCATAGATACCTATGAGTTTTTCCCAAACTTCCTTGGCTAAAGTGCATTGCATAACCTTGATGAATTCATCACCTATCAAGCCACATAGCAGAGCATTTCTGTATTTTTCATTGCTTTCATATATTCTACTTTCCACTGGATTAACTGGTACAACTATTGGGACATCATAACCATCAACAATAGATTTCCAAACATCCACTCCAAAAGATTGCAGATAAACTTCCATACGGACTTTCCAGAATATATAATTGGTGCCATCAAACCTTTGTGCTCTGTTGGTGGAAAGGCCTTCATGCTTATCCATTTATGCACAATGATCTATCTTCCAGATGTTAATATGTTGTTGAATACACCCACTCTGATACCAATTGTTGGAATCAATTTAATATTGAGAGGGGGGTTGAATCAATATTAGCGCAGTTATTATCAATTTTACCATCTTTAACAGATTATCCTTTACTTAAACTTTATCTTCAGTTATTCATCAATAAATAAAACATTCATCCATTCATGCACCAAGACAAGAACACATAACACATAGGTTTTTTACGTGGAAACCCAAACGGGATAAAACCATGGAATGCTTATTTATAATGAGAAAGAATACATTCAAGGAAGCACTAAATTCCTATGTTTACCAGCACCAATTGGAAGGAGGCACCAACCCCCTGGATTTACAGGCACCAACTAGAAGGAATATACGACTCCGTGTATTTGTCTAGCACCAACTAGAAGGAGGATCCAACCCCTTATCTCCCTTTTTTTTATAGGCAACAACCTAAAGGAAGTTCCAACACCATGTCTCATTGCCTCATCCTTCCAAACCGATGTCCAAATTATTGCTTTGTGTTACTGAACTTCAACTCTCTGCACTCTTATGATCTTTTGATAAATGTTCTATTGTGTGCTACCTTCGTATGCAGTAGATTCTCTGTCAATGAATTGCACACATCACCTGACTTATAATTCCTCTATAATCACAATTGTGTTGATGTATTACTTCATATACTGTGTGCTCATTGATACTATAGTCTGCGTTGAGGTATGCTATGTCGTTCTACTACGGCACTATTGCTTTCACCAACTTATATTGTGCCTTCAATTGATAGTTTGTTGTTCTGAAGTAATGCACTAGTAATCAGATGGAACTGCGCACTTACTGATATGTCTATTATGTTTAAGTGCTACAGTTTCTTAGAGAATCTGCGAAAACTTGTGCATCAAATGATTCATCCATTTGGTTTAACGTACTTGTCTCAAATCATATGCATCATGAAGCTCTTACTGGATCATGTTGATGTTTTTTCGTCTCCAATCAGATGGTCTTCTCAACTTCACACACTTTCACTTCTTCTCATATGCATCAGCTAGACATCTGCACATTATCTGATGTATCTCAATTCTGTCTCTACTCTTTTGTCTTCACCATGTTTGTGACTATCAGTGTGTTGTCATTCAAATCATCAAGCACTTGAACATACTTCAGTATCTCTTCATTTCAGGAATTGCGCATTTGTCACAGATCCACAACATCATTATGCGCACCATCAAAACTTCATTTTGTTGCATGTGCGCATGTGTCTCCTTGCTAGATCACATTGTTCTGTCCTTGATCCCTTTGATGCCCTAAATATCAAACTGAAACTTTCACTTAAAGCTCTTATGCTCTCACCATCAAGCTTACTTCAAATCTCCAACTTGCATATTTATTTATACTAGTCCTGCACGGATTGTATGTCCACAATTTTGCTGTGGAAACCCTTCTTCCATACATCACGAATTGTTCATTTTCCACATGTCATCTTCTTTTCTATTGATGTGTCATCCTTTGTGTTCATTATTCCTTCATGGTCCACAACTTAGTGGGACTTTACACCTTGGTGGTGTACTCGTGCACTCTTGATGTACCATCGCTTGAGATATGTGTGCATCCTTGCTTTTCAACTTGGTGTATCTTCAACCTTCATTGTACCATCTCTTGTGGGTAATGCGCCCTTGATATGTTGATGCTTTGTGGAATCCGTGCATACTCCAACTTTTGCTTGGTGGGACTTTGACCCGTGCCTTGTCATCACTTGTGGGACTTTAGCACCTGATGTTCTGTCGGTTATGGAATTTGTTCATAGACTAACTCCAATCGATGTACCCTTCTTGGAACTTGTGCACCCTTTACAACTGAAAGCATCTTCATATTGTCTTAGACTTACATGCTTTCAAGACTGACTGACCATAGGTTGTTAGTGCACTCCCAATATTTGACCAAGCAATGCTTGCGCATACCAGAGACTTCTTTCAACATGCTTGCACACTTGTATTATTTGCTCAACCACTCCTTGGTTGTTTGTGCATATGTACCTTTGTCCTACCAATTCTTTGGTTACTATCTTGAGTGAGTATGACTTGGTGGACTTGACTTCTGCGTTGGTACTTATTTGCACTGAATTTGTATGTTGTACCTATAGACACACACCTTCAAACTGGATGAAACTTCTAGATATACTTCTTCACACTGGAATCCATGTCCTTCACCATTTTGCACAGATACTTCTTCAAAGTGGTTTCCATATATTTCTTCACACTGCTGTAGGAATGGTGTATCCAATTGACATCCTCTTTGACATTAGTTGACATCAATGATAACCAAATTTCAACATTCTCTATTACACTTGGGTATTTGCGCCATGTGTGCAGTAAAATGACCAAGACATTGAGACTCCAACCATTTCAATAGTGGCACAAGACTCAGCTCAAAGGTATCATTATGAAACTAGCATATAGGCAAAATTTTCCCTTTCTTTACATGGAATTTACCAGTATTCCCGCTGATACCCATAGGGTCCCCGTTCCTAGTAATGATGTGCCATCAATATCATCATTGATGATAGCATGTTTCGACAATGGATGTGTGTACCTTTGCAAACCCTATCATGATTTGGCACTATTAAGTTTAGCCTAATTTCACAAGCAATATCACTGAAAGAAACACAATCACAAGATAAACAAAGATTTACCCTGGGAAACCCTCATGGGGTAGAAAACCCAGCAAAGATTTCCTCAATATAGATAATCAACCCAATACAAAGTGTAGTCCTCAACAAGAGCTCCTTCTCCTCCTATGCAAACCTCTCTCTCTCCTATGTGCCAATCACAAGTGAGTGAATGGATGAGATAAATGAGGAACACACCTACTCTATTTATACTCATGTTCTAACTAACTTTTCACCCTAATGGGGCTGACCTCTCCTAAGAGAGTCTAACAACCCCTAAACAACTAACTCAAGCTCGACCTCACATGGGAGATCTAATAACCCTAGTTACCACAATCTCTTGGAGGAATAAACATCTCCAGATACATGACAAAGTCCCATGGGAGCAATGTAACATCTCCGGAATAATAAAATACAAATATAATATTCTTATAAGTTACAATATTTCAACACTCCCCCTTAACGAGAAGTATATTATAACAACATCTGCAGGATCAAGGAGTCATCAACTACATAATACATTATACATCTATAAATCATTGGAAGCTTACTTCAATCATCATCAGTAACTCAACCAGTTACTGGAACATAATCAATACTGGAACATCATCATCGTCAGTACTGAGTCTTCATCTTCTGCAGCGCCTGATCAACTACAGCATCAACTGGATCCTCTCAATCAACAGCATCACATCATCAACTGGATCCTCTCGATCAACAGCATCACATCATCGACTAGATCCTCTTGATCAAGAGCATCACATCATCGACTAGATCCTCTCGATCAAGAGCATCACATCATCAACTAGATCCTCTCGATCAACAGCATCACATCATCAACTGGATCCTCTCGATCAACAACATCACATCATCAACTGGATCCTCTCGATCAACAACATCACAGCAGCATACCCTGCAACACACATGATCCTTCCTTTCGGAATTACAGGATCAATCACATCACAATCAATATTTAAGACCATCCGCCCTTTCGGAATTACTATATTTACTATCTAAGGATGATCAATCCTATCTCAATCATTTAAGACAATCCTTCCCTGCGGAATTACTGGATTTACTATCTAAGGATAACTAATCCTCTCACAATCATTTAAGACAATCCTTCCTTTCGGAATTACTGGATTTATTGTCTAAGGATGACTAATCCTCTCACAATCACTTAAGAAAATCCTTCCTTTCGGAATTACTGGATTTACTGTCTAAGGATGACTAATCCTCTCACAATCATTTAAGACAATCCTTCCTTTCGAAATTACTAGATTTACTGTCTAAGGATGACTAATCCTCTCACAATCATTTAAGACAATCCTTCCTTTCGGAATTACTGGATTTACTGTCTAAGGATGACTAATCCTCAACCACTTACAGGATGGCTAATACTGATCTCTTTTAGGACATAGAGTCCAAGGATGATACAATCCCCTCATCCACTTAGACAAAGTCTAAGGATCACACATCGACCTCATCGTCAGAAGAGGTAACCTCATCGTCGGAACAGGTAACCTCGTCGTCGGAACAGGTAACCTCATCATCGATACAAGTATCCTCATCATCGATACAAGCATCCACATCATCGATACAGTATTCTCATCAATACAGGTATCCTCATCATTGACCTTATCATCGATGTAGGAAATCTCATCATCGATACAGGTATCCATATCGATACCAGTATGCAAATATCATCATTGACCAAATCATTCCCCCTTTCGAGGAGAGTCCTTCTGAACTACACCAAGCTTGTCTCGGAAATACTCAAACTTTACTCGAGACAGAGGTTTGGTCAATATATCAGCAACTTGTTCGTCAGTGCTTACATACTTGAGCTTGATAGCTCCTTTCTGCACCATATCCCGTATATAGATATATTGGATCTCTATGTGATTTGACTTATCATGGAACACTCGATTCTCTATCATCTTAATACAACTCTGGTTGTCACACAGGATCACAATTGGGTCCATCTCTAAGTCAAGCAATCCTGATAACAACTTTCGAAGCCATACTGCTTCACAACTAGCAGATCAAGCAGCTATATATTCTGCTTCAGATGTGCTGAGAGCCACACTAGACTGCTTCCTGTTATACCACGAGATCATGGATGATCCCAGACAATAACATCCACCCGATGTGCTCTTCTTGTTTGATAGACTTCCTTCCCAATCAACATCTGTGTAGCCATGCAATCTGAAATCATGATCTCCAAGATAATATAGACCAAAGTCTATCATACCCTTCAAGTACCTCATCACATGCTTTGCAGCTATCATGTGAACTCGTCTAGGTTCCACTATATACTGACTCAAGGTGTTCACAGCAAAGCATATATCTGGCCTAGCATTCGTTAGATACATTAGTGACCCAATAATTTGTTTGTACAGAGTCACATCCACTAATTATGATGAGTCATCAGCTAACAGCTTCAAGTTGGAATCCATGGGAGTGGCCATGGCCTTACATTCCAACATATCAAATCTTTTCAAGATTTCCACAGCATACTTCCCTTGATTGAGAAATATTCCTTTTGGGCCTTTCCATACTTCTAGACATAGGAAGTAATGCATAAATCCGATATCTTTCATCTCAAATTCTGTAGAAAGCTTCTTCTTGCACTCAACAATTTGTTTCTCATTTCCAGTCAAAAATAGATCATCCACATATAGCAACAATATGACAGGTTCAACATCCATAACTTTGAGATAAATATTAGGATTAGCTTTACTCTTGGTAAAATCCAAGCTAGTCAAGAAACTGTCAATCCTTCCATACCAAGCTCTGGGAGCTTGCTTCAACCCATATAAATCCTTTTTCAGTTTGTATACATGGGTTCTTCTATCTTCAACCTCAAATCCTTGTGGTTGTTCTATGTACACATCTTCCTCAATCGCACCATTCAGGAAAGCTATGTTTACATCCATCTGATGTAATTTCCACTTCATCATGGATACAAGTGCCATGATGGTTCTAATGGAAGTGTACCTTGCCACTAGTGAAAATGTTTCTTCATAGTCAATTCCCTCTTTTTGAGAGAATCCTCTGGCTACAAACCTTGCCTTATACGTTTCAATGCTATCGTCTACAGCATGCTTTATTTTGTATATCCATTTGGATGATACCACACTCTTGTCCTTTGGTTTGGGAACAACATCCCAAACATCATTCTTCATTATTGACTAGTACTCCTCTGTCATTGCCTCTACCCACTCTTTCTTATGAACTGCCTCTTCATAACTAGTAGGTTTTTTATCTACAAGATTACAAATAAAAGCCACATAGTTGGAGAATGGCTTTGGTTTCTTGCTCACTCTAGTGGAGCCTTCAGGAGCTCCATACTTTTATGCTCCTAGTATAATACCTCTAGCCCATGCTGGCTTTCTTTTTCTTGATATGTTTGTGATGGGGGGTTCTTGTGGTTCTAACATGTCATGGTCTTCAGGTGTTTCTTCTTCGGGGGTTGGTGCAGCTTCTACAACTTCGGGAGGTGCATCCTCTTCATATACTTCTTCATAATAGCACTTCCTAGATCTCTTGAGAGTTGCTTCTTCATCAAATGTCACATCCCTACTAATTTCCATATGATGGAATCCTAGGATGTATATCCTGAATGCTTTGGATGTTTCACAATACCCAACAAATATTCCCTTCTTTCCAGAAGGGTCCAACTTAGTTCTCTTTTCTTTTGGTATATGAATATATACAGGACACCCAAATATCTTGAGGTGACTTACCTCAGGTTTCTTCCCTGTGAGCACTTCTTCTAGAGTCTTGATTTCAAGGGCACTATGAGATAGTCTATTATGCACATAGACTGTTGTCCTGGCTACTTCATCCCATAGATAAATAGGTAGGTCTTGATCATGTATCATTGTTTTTACTGCTTCCATAATGGTTATATTCTTTCTTTCCGGAACACCATTTTGTTGAGGATTGTATGGGGTGGTTAGTTCTCTCTTGATTCCAGCTTCTTTACAAAAGACTTCAAAGTCCTTTGAAGTATATTCTCCACCATTATCTGTTCTGAGTATTTTGATCTTCTTTTCTGAATGATTTTCTATCAAGGCTTTGAACTCCTTGAACTTTTCAAAGACTTCATTCTTCCCTTTTAGGAAATATATCCAAGACTTTCTTGAATAGTCATCAATGAATGTAAGGTAGCATTCAAATCCACTCAAGGATGTGGAGGGCATAGGTCTACATACATCTGAATGGATTAGTTCCAAAGTACTTTTAGTCTTTTTTTCACTCTTTGGAAATGGGTTCTTGATATTCTTACCTTTTGCACATCCTTTGCAAGTGCCTTCATGTTCAATTTTTAAGTCTGGTAATCCTGTTACTACTTTTCTCACATAGGGTAGTGCTTTGTAGTTGATATGAGCAAGCCTTCTATGCCATAGCTCACTTGGGCTAGTGGCTTCATGGACAAGGGCAACTTCTGGATGACCCTTGAGTTTCTATAGACCTCGTTCCTCTTCACCAATAACAATTGCATCCTTAATAGATTTTCCTTTGGACCACATGAGTACTTGTCCATCTATGAGTGCAACCCTATAACCTTTCTTATCCAATGCTGATATGGAAAGCAAGTTCTTCTTCAACCCTGGTACATATAAAACTTCCTTCATCTTCATGGGGGCTCCGGAATCAAGCTTGTAGCTTACTTCACCAATTCCCTTAATGGGATATTGATAATCATCTCCTAAAGATACTTTTTGTGGGGATGTCTTCTCTTCAAGTTTTGAGAGAGTTTTCTTTTGACCTGTCATGTGCTTTGAAGCACCGCTATCAATAAGCCATGTATATTCTTTAGGTGTCACAGACCCAGAGAGTGCAGAGAATAGAACATACTCTTCTGCATCTTCTTCTTCTATTCTATCTCTTTTCTTTTGAGGCATTTCCTCCTCTTCTTCTTCACTATCATCTTCTGCTAGATGTGCTTGATGTCTTCTATGGTGGGGACCCTTTTTCTTCTTTGAAGGACAATTTCTAGCAATGTGTCCTATTTTGTGGCAAATGTAACATTGGAATGTGGATTAATCTCTTTCTTGATTAGATCCTCTTTTCTTCTGAAATATTTGTGGAGGTTGAGACTCCTTGTGGTTATTCCTTTTGAAGTTAGATTGATTCCTTCTTCTCTTGGTGTGGGTGGCCAATGCTTGATCATCTTCTTTGAGCAAGGCTTCTATATTAGAAACCCTAGCTTCTTCTTGAATACAATCTTCCCATACCACATCAAACTTCATACTTTCTTTTCTGGCACACATGGTTTGGATGAATGACTCCCAAGGTCTAGTGAAACCATTTAGAGCAGTCATGACTAGTTCATCTTCATCAAGGGTGTCTCCAATAGCATCTAGTTGTTCCTTGAACTGGGAAACCATTGAGAAATAATCTTAAATAGATTCTCCTTGATTCATCTTAGTGCTCTTCAATTGAGCTCTCAGGTTCATCTTCCTATTGATGTTCTTTCCTTCATACATTTTGGAAAGGGCATCATACATTTCCTTTGGAGTCTTCTTGGATTCCACTTGGGGAATCAAGTGGTCCTTGATAGAATCAGCAATGATTCTCTTTGTCCTAATCAAGTCCTTCTTATGCTTCTCTTTAGCTTCAGCTTCTACAGGTTCTGCAACTTCATCCTTGATATGTTGGGCAAGATCATTCTCTTCAAGAATGAGACCAATCCTATATTTCCAAGCCTGGAAATTCTCTACACCCTCTAAGTTGTCTTCAAGCTTAGTGCTTGGAGCCATCTTATCTAGGGGGTCACAGGGATTGAAGTTTCTCAAGAGATAGAGTAATACTTACCAGGGGATGAGCTTGATTGAATTGAGATTACTGGTGTGCTCTGCTTCTGGAAACTTCAACTTTTCACTTTTCGGATCTGCAATAGAATTTTTGGCTTTCTAGTCTTCACTTTTCTGGTTTACTGGTGCACAGGTTCGCAATTTTCTGGTTCACGGGTGCACAGGTGCGCAGTTTTTCTAGTTCTCTGGTTTTCTTGTTTTCTAGTTTTTTGCACTTTTGGTCAAACTAGGGTTTGACTTTCCCAGATTTCTACCCAACCAAAAATCTCGATCCAGGGCTCAAAAATTCCAACTTTTGCAGAAACCATAATTTTCACCGGAGGAGGAGAGAGAGATATTTTCACCTTGTGAAAGATGTCCTATTTAGGCTAGCTCTGATACCATGTTGAGTTTAGCCTAATTTCACAAGCAAGATCACTGAAAGAAACACAATCACAAGATAGACAAAGATTTACCCTAGGAAACCCTCATGGGGTAGAAAACCCAGCAAAGCTTTCCTCAATATAGATAATCAACCCAATACAAAGTGTAGTCCTCAACAAGAGCTCCTTCTCCTCCTATGCGCCAATCACAAGTGAGTGAATGAATGAGATAAATGAGGAACACACCTCCTCTATTTATACTCATGTTCTAACTGACTTTTCACCCTAATGGGGCCGACCTCTCCTAAGAGAGTCTAATAACCCTTAAATAACTAACTCAGGCCCGACCTCACATGGGATATCTAATAATCCTAGTTAACACAATCTCTCAGAGGAATAAACATCTCCGGATACATGACAAAGTCCCGTCGGAGGAATGTAACATCTCCGGAATAATAAAATACAAATATAATATTCTTAGAAGTTACAATATGTCAACAAGCACCCATGATTTCGAACACCCAACAAGTCCAAGGAATTTGATCCACTTTGAAAAGATCAACCCATAGTTCATCATTTTAGAGTTGCACATCTACCCCCCCCACCTTTATGATTTGATGCCATCTGATTCCCTGGCACATGCTACAATCAAGACTCACAATTGACTACTCATACCCCCATGAGAAATATACCATATACACACTCTCCTTCATATCATCACCCCTACAAAGACAATAATGAGGCCCCCACCCTCTATATAAACTAATTCTATTTATTTATCCTCGTAGGAACAATCTGCATGCCATTGATTCATGGTGCACACGCCTTGATGTTTGAAAAACAACCCTCACCTCATCATGGAAAAGGTTCCCCGACTCACTCAAAATTATGGGAACTCTTCCCATCATCAAATTGATTCCTTGACTCACCCAAAACCGGGGGAATCCCAACCATCATCAAATTGGTCCCTCAACACACTCAAAGTCATGGGGACATCACCAATTATTCTTTATGTACAAATAGTTCTCCACTCCACTCCAAATTGTGGGAACACCATAATTATTTTGGAAGCAACCCCCTGTTCACCTTTGATCGATGTCATTGAGTCTCCCTATCCCCAACATTTTCATTTTTTTAGTCACCATCACCCTCAGTGCCGTGTCTCCAACAAAACCCTTCATTCACAGTTTTCCTCACTCTATTACATTCCATACCTATATTTTGAAGAGTGTTTCCAGTTACTTCCCAAGTTGACCTCGATCAAAGTAATTTATGAGGCATACTGATGTATCCAATAAACTTTAATCCATTCATGAGATATAAAAACCATGCAAACACATGAGAGTGGAAAAATAACAATCTCTTATTCCATCTCCATCCTAACTATAACAATGAAGGTTCAACCTCTTATAATTGATATCTGAGATTTTCGAAAATTGCTAATTTTAGAAAATTATCGCATGACTCTAAAAATGACCAATAACTTAAAGCTAACTATAGTGACACTAGTGTTCAACTCGCTTTTCTGATTAGGTGCATAAACTAACAAATAACTGATAATAACAAATTTAAAAAATCTCGCAAAAACACTAAAAATTTAATTTGAGGCACTATATGAATGAATTAGGCCCCATAAAAGTGTCGAAAAAAGGTCTAATTAGAAGGATCTAATCATTCACTATAGTGAACTCTTTGAAATGCAACTTCCTGTTAAATTTGAGCCCAAACGAATAAACAAGTCAAAAGTTATGACCCACGAAAATCCCTGCATCACCTACGCTTATTAGCAAGTCTGCTAGTCTTACAGCTGGTTACAAAATTATCTTGTTTCTCAATATAAGACCCTCATCTTATCACGTACTTCAACCCTCATCGACATCAAATCTCCATATTTTGAGAGTTGCAGTAGTTACAGTTGCACCTTGGGGTTCCTTTCAATCAATCTAAGAGACCACCTGGAACTAGGTAGGGAGAGTCGTCAATGCTCCCTAACTTAGTGGTCTCTCTTATGCTTGACACCAACACCTCCACCGCATCAATAAGAGTCGTACATTTCAAAGGTGATAGTGTTCACATTTACAAATCATGGTAGTAGCAGTATAGTTAGGTTCTCCATCCAGCAAATTCACCAATATTTCGGTCGCCCGCCCCAGTGGGAAATAATGATCCTCATCAGTTCCTCTTATTTGCCACTAGTAACATCATTTCCAGGTTATTATACTCTAATATGGTATGAATCCACCTTCATCCATGTACCATCAATATTATGAGTTGACCCATTGGTCTCCTCTCATTGTATCCTTCTTGACAGATTTTCATGAGCATGGGTATGCATGCCTCGTTTGTATAAAACACTTTTTTTTTATAACTTCACTGGTCGTCACTAGCAATCTTCCCCCAATGGAACCTTTTGTCCACACTTGCTCGAGAACTTACAGGAACATGAGAGAACACAAAAGAAATGATCATGCATTAGCGGCTCTACAGTACCCTTTGAATCTCATACATCATTGGGAATTTGTTAATGCCTAACTTTTGTGCACATGCGACATTTTGGCTAATCTTGCAGTAAGGATTCATCAACATATAGCATGCATCCCACTAAAGACATCCTCATCAAATCCAAAAAGCAGCATGAGTCCAAAAATTCCAAAAACAGTCAAAAGGAAAGGTATCGCGGATACACCCATGTTAGCATGCGCTATATTGCGTGTTATCAACATTATGCTTGTTCTAGCCTAGCGTGTATTATCCTTCAATATACACACCACTGTAAAAAATGGTAGGATATCAACCACCAGTCATGCATTGAAGGCTCATGAAAGCTCCCTTACCAATTGAAATTCGAATTTGGCTCTTCAAGCATTGGATAGCCACCTTTGTGTACTTTGTAGTTACTTCATTAGGTGATGGGGTTCAAACATAGATCTAGTTGTTTCTTGGACACCACTTGGCCTATAAAATCAAGCCATGGGCATGCATCTAAGTAGATATATTTAGAGAAACGTTATTCTAGTGGAATTGCATTAGAACTTCTTCCACCTCTTCCCACACCTACTAGCTTTCCTCAAGCCCCCTTTCCACCTTCCTCCAAGGGGAAAGTGTTTCTCCCATTTTTTCTTCAAGTTATTTAGCATTTAGTGTGGGACCAAAAGGACCTCCCTAAGGGAGATATTTGGATTCCCTTGAAGCCCATACCTTCAAGGTGACACTACATGTAACAATCTTGACTATTGGGCAATCTAGATTGGTTCTAGCATTTGATTCTTATTGTGGTTTGCATATTCTCACTCCCTTTGCTTTGTTTCAAGTTATTTTTAGGTTTTTGTTTTATTTCGTTTTGTTTTTCTAACAAGAGCTTGTAGTATCAATTTGGATTCACTCACATTTTCTTTAGTAACATAATACTGGGCCTTGTTCATAACCTCAAAGGCTTCACCCCCTCAAGTGGGAAGGGTTGTACACCTTTGTGCAAATTTTCCCACAACAGACCACTGTTTAGGTTTTTATTAATAAATGAAATGCAGAGTGCTCTAATCTATGATGCAATCCTAGACTACCTTAACCTATCCTTGCAAGAAGTGAGAGTAAATGAAACGACTAGAAAATGAAGTGAGATACATTCCAACAGTAGATAACCACCCAACATGAAATATATCGCAGCTACAAAGTGATATTAAATACCAAAACAATGACAACATAAACATAGTTTGCATTTGCAACTCGCGGAAAGAAAAAAAAAAAGATCGTAAGAACGCAGACACAATAAGTAGTAATGAACCATAAGAGTAATTTGATAGGTAAATAGAACAATATTACTGCATATGAGCTACAGGAGAATGGGAAATTAGTTCCATGACATTCATCCACATAAAAAACACAACTTCCAATGCCAAACTTGAGTCTAGAAGTCTTCTATTCATCTTCAGAAATAGTTCTTACACAAAATAAGCAGCAAAAATCTCCAACCCAAAATCCCCCCTTACTTCCTTATACCTTTCTTTTATAATTTAAAAAAGTAACCCCCTAGTGACTATTTGACTTCCTAAAAATAGTTACAACTTTTTAGATCCCAATACACATGTCATTAAGTCACTTACATTTGCTCCAAAAGAAAAGAAAATTTAAATTGCAATTTTAAGGAGCAATGTTCCCTTGAGTTCTACTAAACTCGTCCCAAATTTCACAATCATAAACTATACTCATTGAATTGTTGGGGTTCCAATATACGTAGTGGTACCTCATGAAGAACAGCCTCATTGGCTAACATGATTATTCCTTTGGTGACTGAGTTGTGCCATGTGGACAAGAATTGAATCTTTAGAGTGGGTGCTCCAATATGTTCCTTGAGAGCTTGTGAGGTGACTTGAGTAGTGATCCTGATTACCCCTAAGTCTTCCTCCCTGATTGTCCTTAGTTCCGCGACACTCTATAACATCTTAATATGGAACTTTCAATTCCATTCCTCAATCCATTGATTGGTTCTATTGATCCGTAAACTGTCATGGATATTCCACTCGAACTGTTTGTCACAATGAATCTTACAACTTATTTCATTTTGTTAACATAAAACCTTAAAATGATTAATATAATGGAATTGAAAGAGAAATAACTAGAGAAAAATCACAAATACACACAAACAACACAAGATATACCCCAGGAAGACCCACTAAGGGGAAAAAACCAACTAGAAATGAGGACTGTGCCTTCCTCTTTTCTTCTCCACAATATATAGTACAAATACAAAGAAAGTGGTACTCTCTATAGAGTTACCTATGACTCTGTGGCCACACTAGATATTACAGGCTATCCTAATTCCTTTGTTCTTCTCTACTATCCACTCTCGTGTTTTTTCTCAATTGTGGAGTAATGCACAACATCAAAAGAAGATAACCCCTTTTCCTCCTAATGACTCAGTATTTAACATAGCCTGATAGCCATATAAGGTTATATATAGAGTTTTTGTATGCCCCAACTCCTAATTATGGTTAGGTTTTTGGACCTTCTTGAATGTTCTTGAAATTCCACACTTTACTAGATCTGCATGTGTGAGAAATAATAGCTGACGTGGAATCCACTCGACCATGGTGGTCAACATGCAGGAGGCATAACTTCCTCATACGGACTCCGATTGAGCCAATTCTTTCAGCGTTGGAATTGTTTCAGTGTGTAGAGTATAAAATTTTGGTCCTATGCATGTTTCACACAAAAAAATTTCCATTTAAACTCTCAAACTGGCCCCAAAAGGTTTTGGATGATTTTTTACCCCCAAATCTAAAAAGTAAAATTTGTCCCTAAAATGGGCCCTACACACTAATTCCTCAAATCATCCACCCAGAAAGCACCAAATGGATGAAAAATTATATATTGATCCATTTTGGATGAAACCTCCCCACATTTGAAGGATTTTGTCCCCAAAATATTTTATTGAATGAAGTGATAGAGTTGTCCTCTCCCTTCTCCATGGAGTACCATTTAGCCTTTCTTGGAAGTTGTCCTTTCAACCCCTCCTTCCAGAGTTCATATTGTCCTCGCCTAGTTGTTTTGAACTTCTTCTACAAAACTGTGTCTTGTTCTAACTCTGCATGAGCCTCTCGTGCTAATTCCTCTAAAGAAGGTAAGACGTGCTCAGGTTCTTGGTCCAACATATAAGTTTCATAGAGTTTGATATTTTATGCATTCACTACTATGTAAATGCGCATGTATGGGGGTAGATTGATTTTGTAGGCATTATCCCCCACCTTATCCAATACCTCAAAATGGAGATACCGCAAATCCATGATCTTGTTACCAGGACCTTATAGTCTTTCTTTCTTAGGTTGTAACCAAACTCTATCCCTCACTTTGAATGAGAACCCTGTGTTGGTCATGTATCACCTTGTACTTTTCCTATGACTTCTTCAATTTCTCTTGTACTTGTAAATGGATCTACCTAATAATATCAATGATTTTTTTTGCTCTTAATGCTTCACATGTGGTGTCTTCCCTCAATCCTCCTTGATGTCCATAAACAACATCTAGAGGTGAAGTTTGCATCTATCCAAAACAAGTTTCAAAAGGGGACTTTCCAACGGAAGTGTGGACTCTTTTGTTATAAGAGTGTTGGATGTAGATTAGATTTTCATCCCAAGTCTTCAAATGCTTATAATTGTAACCACTCAAAAGCTACACCAAAGTCCCATTGAATACTTATGTTTCCACGGTTTTTTATGGATGTAATGTTGTATATCTCTTCAACTTAGTGTCCATCCTCTCCCAAAGTGTAGTCCAAAATGCACTAAGAAATCTAGTATCCCTATCTGTGTGAAGAACCTGCAACAATTAATTAATGAAAATACACCAGATAGAAGAAATAACAGAACTTAGAATCACTTTTATATCGATCGCAGGCCACTTTGAGGGGGCAACCTCCTTTGAGCAATCTCAATACAAATAACTTCACGGTACCTTCATTGGTCTCAACACAAACTTATATACTAAGTCTAGGCACCAATACCATGGGTCAATACCATGTGTCAATACAAACCATGGGCCAATACAAAATATGGATCAACAATTACTACGGGACGACTTACAAAGCATATGCGTCCAACAACAATAATACAAACTATGGGTCAACAAATACTACGGGACGACTTACAAAGCATATGCATCCAACAACAATATACTAACAAAGTAAATAGAAGGGTTGACATGGGTTCCTAACAATCTGAGATTATGCTTTTATAAGATTTGAGCATGTAGATCTAGATATTCAGTCAGAGAGTAATATAAGTGCAAGATATTAAACATGTGACACAATCATGTAATTAAATGAGCAAAAACATGAAAATAAGAAAAATATATCTTTAATGACACAAATACTTAATATTGCAGTAATTTTACAATGAATGAGTGGTGGAATATATAAAGGAAATTTGAATTTGTTCTAAGGATACAATTCAAATTTCTCATGAAATGCATGATACCCTATCTAGGCTTAAATAGATCCAATGATAGCCATGCACACTCTCTAAGATGAGTTAACTAACCCATGACTACCCTAAGTGGAATTGCATCCCTACATGCTAGGAGCAACTGACTGCGACTGTTAGAAGGAACATGTAACTAATTGGAGGAAAATGCAACTGAATGAAGGCACTTGCATGATTAATGCACCCATGTTAGCTAAAAATAGACATCCATGAGCTATATAACTGGAATTGGGGATATAAATAGAAATGTAGGCCCCTAGGAGCTTATGAGGAAGCTCCAGAGTGACTCAAAAGGACAAATTGGATGCACTTTGGACTTTTAGACTCATGAGATCATATCCTAAGTTCCTAGGTAGGAGAATGAATCTATGGAGAGGTTTACTATGCTCTAGAACCCCCCACAAGCCAAACTAGGTAAAATAAATGCAAAAAATGGGTCCCAGCAATGTGTAGCCATATTAGTTACCCATTTACAAAAAAATCCCTTTAATAAATGAGGAAAGAGGGTAAACCACATGGGAAACCCCCCCACTCAAAAAGAGAATGTAAATGAGAAGGTTAAAGAGCATGTTCATAAGGAGCCTTCAATTTCAAGGCAACTTGTAACTTGGTGAATTGCTTCTCGATGAAGGGCTCTACGAAGATTCCTGCAAACTTTTGTGAATCCTCCTTCTCTTGGAATGCATGTGAGCCCATTCATAAGATCCAAACACTTTGAAGTGCTTTAATGATGGTTCTTTACCACTCCTTTCTCCAAATGGAAGAAACACCTTGAAGCTTTTATGTAAAACTATGTGAATTGTAAGAGAAAAAGTTGTAGATCCTAAGTATGAAGATACATTTTGGAGGTCTTCTTCAATGAGAACCTGATTTGGGACAAGTTCTATCTTATGTGTGTAATGGTTTTCACTTATTCATCATAATTGATATCTTGATATTGAACATGATATCTAATGCATAGTAAAACATTGTTGATCATCTCTTATTTTGGGTGTGTAAAAGGGTCTTCCTCAGCTAAGTGGCGAATCAGATCCAATGCACCTCCCATTATGGTAGGGTTGGTGCAAGGATTAATGGATGTGAATATTTCCTCGTAGGCCATATTTTGGGATTCTTCTGAGGTCTCCTTCATCCCGCAATAAGTCTTCATCCCTAAAAAAACTACTAGTGTACCAACTATTTATCACCCTTGTTGCTCTAATACCATATAAGAATTGTATTGAGTAAACTTGCCATTGATGTCAATAGGGTTTTGTGATGTTTTCATTGATTATGTGGAAATGGTAACGATGATGTAGCAATGATGATGATAATATGGAAGTAATAAATAGATATTGTTTGAAGCCTTTAAGAGCTTTGAAGGAGACTTGACATAAGTGTATTTAAATCCAAAGTGGTCCCCTTATGGCGTAGATGTTAAGCATGGCCCTCACGGGATGAGATAACATGTGGTTGTTTCCACATGCCCACCTTGAGTGGTACACAAATGGAGCAATCCCCTAAATCCATTGAAAATTATCCTAAAGCAATGATGATGTGTCCACAAGACCATGATGATGAGAAATGTGAAGATGCACATAAAGCAATGATGATGTGTTCGCAAGACCATGATGATGAGAAATAGGAATAAGCTCCTAAAGTAATGATGATGTGTCCACATAATCATGGTGATGTGAAGAAGCCCCGAAGACCCTTGATCAAGACATGAAGTGGTCAAGAAGACAAGTCAAATCCACTTGATGAATCCATGAAGTGGTCATTGATCCTTTTAAAGAAGCTCCTAAAATATGGAAGAAAAAATTAATAATAAGTTAGGTCTGAACTAACATAAAATGTGGAAGACAAAATTAATAATAATCAATAGGGTCGGCCTAACCCTAAAGTGAATTAATTAAAAGTTGACTTAGGAATATATAAATACAAGTGAGAGTATTTAATTTGTAGCATCCAAGTTCTTTGTCTCTAATGTGCAATTTCTAAGGAGGAAAAGAAGAAAAAATGCAAAGGTACAAGAGGAGGATATTATGAAGAGTTTGAAGGATGATCTAGGGTTTTTCTCTTAATTATTTATCTTGAAAAAAACTTGCATAACTTTCTCATATGGTATAGAAATCACAAACTTCTTATCTCATTGGAAAGCTTGTTGTAAGGGATATGTGATGACATGATATAAGGTTTCTTTTGGTGAAGGACATGGTGCATGACTAGTGTTTCTCTCTTGTTTCTGCATCTTGTGATCTTAACAAAGGTATGGATCTTGAATATGTATTAGGGTTTCTCTCTTGGTGAATATTGTGAATATCTTGCATAGATCATGGTGATATTGAAATAGATTGTGGTGATGATATTGGCATAGATTATGATGATTTTGGCATAGATTGCGATGATGATCTTGGCATTGATCATGGTGATATTGAAATAGATTATGATGATTATCTTGGCATAGATCATGGTGATATTGGCATAGATTATGATGATGACATTGGCATATATCATGGTGATATTGGTATGGACTATGGTGGTGTTACTGTCATGATCTAGTTTTTCTCTCTTGTATGTTAAAGGTTTGAAGAAGCAAACAAATCAAGTATATGTATGATTGTTTCTAGGGTTTGATTGCAGACTTGAGAGGCACCTTTTTGGTCCTATTCTTGAAGGTTTTATTGCAGATTTGGAGAATATATTTGAGGCATGCACATGTTGACACAGTGACAGTGACATTGACAGAGATTGTGATAGTGGCAGTGACAATGACAATGTCAGTGAAAAAGATTGTGACAGTGACAGATATTGTGACAATGACAATGATAGTGATAGAGATTGTGATAGTGACAGTGATTGTGACAGTGACAGTGACCGTGAAGGTGATAGTGATAGAGACATTGATAGTGACAATGTGAAGACAATGATAGTGACAGGTTGATACTCTTACTCATATCAGGGTGGCACGATGGGGCAAGTACAGGAGATCAAAGTCTCCTTTAGGTCGGTTCCTGAAAAGTGTGAGTTGGAGATCAATGAGGATTGGTGTCCTCTATACATGTTGGTTCCTCCTTCCATTAGATGTTGGTAAATCATTGAATTGGAGATTCCTCCAGGTTGGTTCTTGTAAATCAAGGGGTTGGTGCCTCCTTCCAATTGGTGCTGGAGAATCTTGGAAGTTGATGCTTCCTATGAATGTAATCTTGGTATTATATAAGAAAGGCATTATGTGGTTTTCTCTCGTTTGGGATTCCATGAAAAATATCTTGTGCATTGTGTATGATTTTATGTGATGTTGAATTCCATTGTTAATGGTTAATGTTACATGATGTGCTTAAGGTTAAAAATGGTAAAACGTTCTCAATATTGATTCAACCCCCCCTGCCTCAATATTGTCGAATATTCCAACAATTTGAATATGTAGATCTAGATACTAAATGAGAGAGTAATATAAGTGTAATAGATTAAACGTGTGACACAATCATGTAATTAAATGAGCAAAAGCATGAAAAAAAGAACAATGGATCTTTAATGTACTTTACTAATATATATATATATATATATATATATATATATAAAGGAAATTTGAATTAGGTCTAAGGAGACAATTTGAATTTCTCATGCGATGCATGAGATCCTAGATAGGATTAACTAAAGCCATAATATATATGCACACTCTCTAACATGAGTTAACCAACCCATGACTACCCTAAGTGGACTTAGATCCATACATGCTAGGAGCAATTGACTTGAACTAATAGAAGGCACATGCAATTGACTGAAGGAACTTGCATGAGGAATGCACCTATGTTAGCTAAAAATATACATCTATGATCTCTATAATGTTGATGTATTTGTAACTTTGGAAGATATTCACTTGTATATTACATCCGTACTTTATTGTATATCCAACAGAGATGTATTATTCCTCTAATTGGAAGTGTCGTCATTTGTATTTGCAAGTGTCGCAAGTTACATTGTAAGTGTCAACATTTGTATTGACAGGTTATTAGACCACCATTGTGGGGTCAGCCCTAGTTAGGTCATGTGGTTGGGTTATTAGGATTCCTTAGGAAGTCGGCCCTGTTGGTTTATTGCCAGGTCAAGTCAATGTATAAATAGAGGGTGTGCCTCTCTCATTCTATTCATTCACTCACTTCTCAAGCTCGTATAGCTAAGAGAGAAATTGGCGCACAAGTGGAGTAGGAGGAGTATCTTCTAGATACATATCTTTGGGTTTGATCATTGTGATCTTGGTTTGTGGCTTATCTTATCTCTGAGGAAGTTGCAGGGTTTTTCACCTTCTTGGTTTTCCTCGAGGAAACTATGTGTCTCTTGTGTGCTTGTGTTATTGTGTCTATGATTGATATGTTGTAGATATGTTGTACATGTTATTCTCTTAGTGATACTGAATGATAATGGAATGAAATTATCGAAAAATTAACATGATATCAAAGTTGACCTAAGAAGAAACAATTATGCAACTGCGGAAGCTAGGGATTCTTAATATTTGGGTTTCTCTCCACAGATCATCAAAGGCAGGAGGCTAGATTGACTCTCCTTGGAAGGGCGCATCTTTCTGTTAAGACAGAATTCAATTCTGAGCATTTTCAGTTTTTGGCCCGTCACTACTGCGGGAAATTAGGGTTTTAGAGAAAGTTGGAATTTTTGAAATTTGAGACCACGGCTGGAAGCGCCTATAAAAAATTTAAGTTTAGAGACCAAGATCAAACTTTTTGGTTGGGTGAAGCTCCGGGAAAATCAAACCCTAGTTCAAGGTCCTATCTAGTGAATCCAGAAGTTTCAAAGGCAATTTTGAGGGGTCAAATTTTGCAGTTTTCAAATTTGGAGTATACCAGCTTGACCAGCTCAGCAAGGCGCATCTTTCTATCTTTTCAGAAGTTTTAAATTCAAATTTTGAATTTTTACGGTTTCTCTAAGAAACCCTAATCCAACTCCAGATCCAGTTTTCAGCAAATTAAGTGGTAAGACCTAAAAACTTTCTATTTCCATTTGAAGTACTCTTTTAATATGTCTCACCACACCAAGCTTGAAAATAAGCTTGAAGAGGATGATAATTTCCAAGACTGGAAGTATAGGACTGGGTTAATCCTAGAAGAGAATGAGTTGGACAACTACATAAAGGAAGAGGTTCCAGTTCCAAAGGGAGATGAGGCTAAGGCCTTACACAAGAAGAACTTGGTCAAAGCCAAGAGAATCATTGTTGATTCTATTAAGGACCATCTCATACCCCATGTGTCTTCCCTAAAGACACCTAAGGAGATGTTTGGCTCTTTTACTAAGTTGTTTGAGGGTAAGAACATAAATCGGAAGATGACTCTGCGGAACCAATTGAAAGGGGTAAAGATACAGAATGGAGAGACCATCCAGTCCTACTTCTCCAAGGTCTCTCAAATCAAGGAACAACTTGAAGCTATGGATGAAGTAGTGGAGAATGGAGAAATTGTAATGACCACATTGAATGGCCTACCTAGGTCATGGGACTCCTTCATCCAAGGAATCTGTGCAAGAAATAAATTGATCTCTTTCAGTAGACTATGGGAGGAATGTTCACAAGAAGAAGCTAGGCTTGTGGCCCAAGAAGAAAATATGGGGAATTAAGATCAAGCCCTCACAACACATAGCAAGAAGAGTAAGTTCAAGAGGGAGCCATCTCACAACAAGAGATCTTCACACCATCATTATCATTAAGATAAGAAAGATCTAAGATGCTTTACATGTAATGAGAAGGGACAATTTTCCTCATATTGTCCCAAGAACAAAAAGAATAACAACAACAACAACTTCTACAACAAGAAGAAGAGCAACAAGAAGAGGCATCATGGTCATGTTGCTAAAGATGATGAACCTCCCAGGAAGAAGACTAGAGCAAAAAGTGATGACTCATCAAGTGAAGATGAATATGTTCTAATCTCTGCTCTCACAGGTACTATCTATCATGGATGTGATGATTGGCTTATTGATAGTGGATTCCAAACACATGACTGGGTTTAAATAATCCTTTATAGATCTATCTGAACATGAGTCACCTCATAAGGTGAAACTTGGGGATGACTATCAATATCCTATAAAAGGAGTGGTGAAGCCTCCTACAAACTAGACTCTGGGAAGTCTTTGAAAATGAAGGATGTTCTATATGTACCTGGACTCAAGAAGAATCTTCTCTCCATATCATCCTTGGATGCAAAAAGAATGAGAGTTGCATTTATAGATGGCCAAGTACTCATGTGGCCAAAGGGTAAGACAATAGATGATGCAGTGGTGATTGGAGAACAAGAGGGAGGATTATACAAATTGAAAGGACAACCTGAACATGCCATGGTACATGAATCCATGGAGCCAAGTGAACTTTGGCATAGAAGGCTTGGTCATGTGCACTATAGAGCACTTCCAATAGCAAGCAGAGCAGTAGAGGGTCTTCCTAAAATCTAGTCAAAGCATGAAGGTATTTGCAAAGGGTGTGCAAAAGGAAAGAACACAAAGAAGGCATTTCTAAGAAGTGAAATCAAAGCAAAAGAAATTTTGGAGATTATCCACTCTGATGTATGCGGACCAATGTCATCCAGTTCTTTGAGTGGGTATGTATACTATGTTTCTTTCATTGATGATTTCTCTAGGAAGAATTGGGTTTATTTCTTGAAGAAAAAGGATGAAGTGTTTGATAATTTCAAGGAATTCAAAGCCTTGATAGAAAATCAAACTGATAAGAAGATCAAGACCTTCAGATCCAACAATGGCGGAGAATTCACTTCAGGTGACTTCAAGAAGTTATGCATTGACTCAGGGATTAAGAGGGAGTTGACTACTCCTTACAATCCACAACAAAATGGAATTGCATAAAGGAAGAATAGAACTATCATGGAAGTAGCACGGGCAATGCTTCATGATCAGGATCTTCCTATGCACCTATGGGAAGAAGCAACAAGGACAGTTGTATATGTGTAGAACAGAACACCTCACTAGATACTTGACAACAAAACACCCGAAGAAGTTTTCTCTGGTAAGAAACAAGAAGTTAGCCATCTCAGAATATTTGGCTGTCCAGTATATGCACACATTCCAAAGGAAAAGAGGACAAAGCTAGATCCTTCAGGAAAGAAGGGCAGCTTTGTGGGTTATAGTGAAAGCTCGAAGGCTTACATAAAATTTACTTTCCAGGGTTCAAGAAGATTGATATCAGCAGGGATGTGACATTTGATGAAGACTCAGCATACATTAAATCCACGAAGACACCTGTTGAAGACAATGAAGAACCAAAGGTAACCATATTTCAAGACACCACCATGAATGAAGCAATTCCAGAAGAAGATTGTGAAATTGAAGATCCACAAGAACCTATAGATCCACCCCGTGAGAAGAACTCTCACAAGAGGAAACATGCATGGGCTAGAGAGCTCATCCAAGATGCAGAAAGGTATGGCATTCCAGAAGAAGAACACAGAGAAAGGAAAAGGACCAGATCACATACCATTTATGTTTCCTTACTCTGTGACATTATGAACAAAGAATCTTCCAGTTATGAAGAGGCAGCGGAAAAGAAAGAATGGAAGGATGCCATGGTCGAGGAATACCAGTCGATCATGAAGAATGATGTTTGGGATGTGGTCCCAAGACCTGAAGTGAATCTGCTGTGACTTCCAAGTGGATCTATAAGATCAAGCATGTTGCAGATGGTAGCATAGAGAAATACAAGGCGAGGTTTGTAGCTCATGGCTTCTCCCAGAAAGAGGGAATAGATTATGAAGAGACTTTTGCTTATGTAGACAGATACACTTCCATCAGAACAGTACTTTATCTGGCTGCAATCATGAAGTGGAAGATACACCAGATGGATGTCAAGACATCTTTCTTGAATGGTGTAATCAAACAGGAAGTGTATGTGGAGCAGCCACTCGGTTTTGAGACACATGACAATGAGTCATATGTGTGCAGGTTGAAGAAAGCCTTGTATGGCTTGAAGCAAGATCCTAGGACTTGGTATGGCAGGATAGACAGCTTTCTATCCAGTTTGGGCTTTACCAAGAGTAAAGAAGATTCCAACCTTTACTACAAGGTTGAGGAAGGAAATCCAGTGATACTACTACTGTATGTGGATGACCTGTTTGTTACAGGTGAGGATATATTGATTACCGATACAAAGAGGAATCTTGCTATCGAGTTCGAGATGAAGGACTTGGGGATGATGCACTATTTTCTAGGCATGCAGGTGTGGCAGAGTGCAGATGGGATATTCCTTAGACAAGGTAAGTATGCAGTAGAGATCATGAATCAGTTCAGGATGATGGACTGCAAGGACATGGCCACACCTATGGCATCGAACCTGAAGCTTTTGTGTGATGCTTCATCTGAGCCAGTTGATGTCACAGTGTATCGTCAGATGATTGGGTCCTTGATGTACCATATGAACACGAGACCATATATTTGCTTTGCGGTGAACAAATTGAGCCAATTCCTGACGTATCCCAGAGGTGTTCACCTGGTTGCTGTAAAGAATATTCTTAGGTACCTGAAGGGTACAATTGATTATGGGCTCAAGTATGATGTGAATCAAAGGTTTAATCTGGAAGGTTATGTTGATTCAGATTGGGCAGGCAATGTTGCAGATAGGAAGAACACTTCGGGGTGTTGCTTTAGTATGGGATCAGGTGTGATCTCTTGGTTTAGCAGGAAGCAGTTCTGCGTAACAATGAGTACAATCGAAGCAGAGTATGTCGCAGCTTGTTCATCCAGTTGTGAGGAAGTATGGATTAGGAAGCTATTGTCTGAGTTATTTGATCTCCCATTGGATGCTACCTGTATCTATTCTGACAACCAGATTTGAGTGTAGTTGTCAGAGAACCCAGCGTTCCATGATAGGTGGAAGCACATCAAGATCAAATATCACTATATCAGGGATATGGTGTAGAGAGGAGCAGCGAAGCTCCTGTATGTTGCGATGGATGAGCAGGTTGCAGATGTGTTAACGAAACCACTAGCCAGACCGAAGTTTGATTACTTCAAAGAGAGGCTTGGTGTTCTTCAGATTGAAGATACTTCAAGGAAGAAGTGATGGGACACATTTGTTGGAGCCATTCCAAGCATGGTGATAGGAGGATCCTTCCCATGGCTGTGGATGTAAGCACTATGTGATGAGCATCAAGACAATGCTCCACTTACTACTATGAATGATGATCAGGATGATCATGTGTGATGATATGCATCAGGTGGATGCTTTGTATGATCAGTTTGATTATACCTTGATGATGAGTATCAGAACGATGCTCTAGATGATATGCATCAGGACGATGTTGTGACGATGATCTGGATGATCATGAGATGATGATATGCATCAGGACGATGCTATGACAATGATCAGTTTGATCATGTGATGATGTACATCAGGATGATTTATGATGAGTATCAGGATGATACTCTGTGGCCGTGGACAGGTTGTGCAATAAGCATATAATAGCGCCCTGGGAGGTTTGTAGATACTCTTTCGAGGTTTTGCCTATGGCATATAATAGTGCCCTGGGATATCTAGAAAATTCTCTTTCAAGGTTTTTCTTGGGAGGACATATAATAGCGCCCTGGGAGGTTTGCAGATACTCTTTCGAGGTTTTTCCTATGGCATATAATATCGCCCTAGGATATCTGGCAAATGGTCTTTCGAGGTTTTGTCCCATGGCATATAATAGCGCCCTGGGAGATCCGATAGGTTGAGTTGTGTGCTCGTAGTCAGTCCTGGGATGTTCTTTCGAGGTTTTGCCATGACCACATGTAATAGCACCCTGGGAGATCCAATAGGTTGAGCTATGTGCTCGTAATCAGTCATGGGATGCTCTTTCGAGGTTTTGTGGTGACCACATGTAATATCACCCTGGGAGATCCGACAGGTTGAGTTGTGTGCTCGTAATCAGTCTTGGGATGCTCTTTCGAGGTTTTGTGGTGGTAACATATAATATTTCCCTGGGAGATCTGATAGGTTGAGCAGCAAGCTCCTAATCAATCCTAGGATACTCTGTCGAGGTTTTGTGACGCACGTAATAAGTCCTGAGGATTCCATAGTATGGCCAGTGATGATGAAGACCTACAGGGGGCTAGGCCTACATCCAGCATGAAAAAGGACTAGCTTTGTAGAACTTCCTATGACGAGAAGAATTCAGATATAGCCCAGTGATCAAGATGTCAAGTACAGCAATAGTGATGATGATGATGCTCCGTGATCCAGTGATGATGATCCAGCTCTAGAATTGAAGACTTACACCAATATGTATTGATGACCTATTTCTAGAGAATACCTTCCTAGTTAAGAGGAAGTGTTGATGTATTTGTAACTTTGGAATATATTCACTTGTATATTACATTTGTACTTTATTGTATATCCAACAGAGATGTATTATTCCTCTGATTGGAAATGTCGTCATTTGTATTTGTAAGTGTCGCAAGTTACATTGCAAGTGTCGTCATTTGTATTGATGGGTTATTAGACCACCAGTGTGGGGTCGACCCTAGTTAGGTCATGTGGTTGGGTTATTAGGATTCCTTAGGAATTCGTCCCTGTTGGTTTATTGGCAGGACAAGTCAATGTATAAATAGAGGGTGTGCCTCTCTCATTCTACTCATTCACTCACTTCTCAAGCTCGCATAGCTAAGAGAGAAAGTGGCGCACAAGTGGAGGAGGAGGAGTATCTTCTAGAGACATCTCTTTGGGTTTGATCATTGTCATCTTGGTTTGTGGCTTATCTTATCTCTAAGGAATTTGCGGGGTTTTTCACCTTCTTGGTTTTCCCCGAGGAAACTCTGTGTCTCTTGTGTGCTTGTGTTATTGTGTCTATGATTGATATGCTGTACATGTTATTTTCTTAGTGATCCTGAATGATAGTGGAATGAAATTATCGAAAAATTAACATATAAATGGAAGTGGAGATATAAGTAGCAATGTAGGCCCCTTGGAGCTTACGAGGAAGCACCATGGTGACTCGGAAAGCAAAATTGGATGCAGTTTAGACCTATAGACTCATGAGATCATAGACTAAGTCCATAGGTAGGACAATGAAGCTATGGAGAGCGTTATTATGCTCTAATATCTATTGGGAATCCCAAATTGTACCCAAACCTACTCAAAGAACATGTTTGTTGCCTCTTTTCCTTTACTGGTGTTTCTACAAGGCATAAGAATGCACATCTTGTTGAATATGTCAACTACCACAAAAAAAGACTCATCTCCCTTCATAGTGGTTGGAATACCACCCAAAACCGCCATGGATATGTTCTCCCATGGTCTCGTAGGAACATTTAAGGGATGGTATATAACTTGCTTCCTATTATTGGTCTTGTTTGTACAAAAACATATACATCCTCTGATAAACCAATCTACATCTTCTTGTGTTCTAGGCTAGTTAACATACCTATGTAACTTTGCAACTATCTTCCCTACACCAAAATTCCCTCCAACTTTGTAGGTGCATGCCTCTTTGATAAGTTGCAATCCCTTGCCTTTACGAACACAAAGCTTGTCTAGCTTGTAGAGTAACCCACCCTGGAGATGATAGTCAACATTGTTGTCACCTTATTCTACATGGAATTGGCCTTGTAGTTGATGAAATACCTCCTTGAAGTAATCACCTTATGCATATTCCTCCTTGTATGCATCATGGGTGAAGGATCCATGTGCATAAGAGTTCCCAAAGCTGTAATATTGGATATAGTTGGCTTTGAGAGCATGTATTCCAACTTGTTAGTACCTCCCGTCTTATATTTGATGATTAGATGAAACTTTTGTAAAAATACCATCCACTTGTTGTGACTAGTATGCTTTAGCTTACTCTGGGTCTACAAATACTACAATGGTTGGTGATCAGTGTGAATGATGGTCTCCTTGGCCATCAGATAGTTCTTCCACTTCTTAACAACTTGAACCAATTCATATAGTTCCTTATCGTATGTGGGTAGTTCAGGATTCTACCATGAAAAAATTCAAAATGATAGAATACTATCCTCCCTCCTTGCATCAAAACCGCTCCCATAGCATACCCACTTGCATCTATCTCCAATACCCACTTGCATCTATCTCCAATTTAAAAGGCTTTTGCAAGTTTGGCATTGTGAGAACTAGTGCCTGGATGATTGTAATGTCCCCATTTTGACCCCCTTTGCATTAAATCGTAAATGATGTAAATATTGTAATTTAATCATGGTGAGGAGCTCAAGGCCAAGCCCCCACCATTGATTTAGCGTTTTATGTATCGGCAAATAAAAATAGATGCCTATGGTTCTTGTGCTAGATAGGCACAATGTAAAATAAGACATCATGTAAATACGAATTTTTAATGAAAAATACCCACAACTAGCAATGCAATGCAACAAAGAGATGGGGGCATGATTCTACAAGGAATAGGGAGGGAAATTATTCAAACCCTTGAGCCAATGGTGTTAATCCATGTGTCAATGAGAAAACCCATAAACCACCAACTACACATTTTGGGTTATGGACCCAATCATTTAATTCTTCCAGAAATTGGTTGAGGCAGTTAATGCCTTGGGAATGAAGAGGTATGGCAGCCAATTTCGTGCATGGGCAAGCCATCAACCCGGGAATTCATATTTTTGCTTCTTGGGAAAGAAAACACCCACGAAATGGTGCCCAAAGCCATTCTGAACCCACAGTCTTTCCTCTCTCACGTAGTCTGAACTACTGGGCCTTTCCCCATCACGTTTTTACCATTTTTCCTGCATTTTCCATGCCTGAGGAGCTCGTTTTTGCATAGTACAGCAGCTGGGAGAGAAGGGCCACGATTTGGGACTGTGATGGAGGTCGTTTTTGCCCCAAAATTCCCATGGACATTTTTCTGAAAATGATTTCTGCTCTCCAGGGTTGTTCCCCAATTGCCATTTCGTTTTTAGGCTTCCCCACATTTTTCTGAATTGGTAGAAACCTCCTCTTTGGGCATCCCACTGAGGAAAAGTTTTCCTCATGCCCAGCAATTATGGTTTTGTTGTTATGTGCATCCCTGTTTTGGTTTGAACCTGTAAGCAGGAGATTGGAGTGGTAGTGGACAGAGAGGGCTTGATAAACCTAGTGGGGGAGATAATCTCTCAAGAAGATCAAGAGGGCTTTGGCTACTCTTCTATGCACACCCTGAGAGCACTAGATGGGAAGGTATGGCTTGAGGGACTGTACAACAATGAAAATAATACTCCCTTGTGCTGGGTGTGTAGGTATTGTGGGTGCCAAGCTAGATAGATCTTGTAAGGTTACCCCTGGCTCTGTGCTTGAGCTCACTAGCTTAGCCACTCTTCCTTTCCATTTCCTAGCAGCCTGATAAACCCAATTGTAGATTGGCTTGGCTCATCATGGTGTATGTTTGGCTATGTGTGAGTCTGTTGTTCCCTGGTTCCTTGTAGTAATCATGTCCAGCTCGGGGGTGGCAGTTGTATCAAGAGGTTGATAAGCACAACTGGCCTATGGTTGGGTGGAACGTTGCAGATGCATAGCTGGTTGCTTGGGACTACTTTGTTAAGATAAGTATTCTCTTTTATAAATTCTGTAATGTCTTTATTTAATGGCTGTCACAGAAATGTTGAATGTATATTAAATATTAAACATGATTTTTAATTCTACTGTGTTTCTATGACATGCACATGTATATGTCTTTTTATCAATGAGTTTTTTTTTACTTAATGGATATGGGACTAGATGCCCGGTTTTAGCATCACGATCCTCTCTATCATGCTGGTATGATAGGAGGGGACATTACATTTTGGTATCAGAGCTGCTGGTTGCAGCATTGGACCTCTATGGGCCAAATCCAATTACAATTACATGGGATGGTCCCTTCCTGATTACAGAGGTAAGATCACCTCCTGCTGAGCAAGCAGTCATCACTGAGGGAAGGAAAGATTTCAAAATTTTCCTAAGAGTTTTTGGAAAAAATTTGTTTAAGTCTGTTTCAGGAAGAATTCGGAAAGTTGGCCGAAACTATGGAAGGATTCCGCGAATCATTCCGCAATTGCGTAAGAGTTCGGCGAATCGTTATGAAATTGCAAAAGAGTTTGGCGAATCATTCCGCAATTGCGGAAGAGTTCGGTGAATCGTTCCGCAATTGCGGAAGACTTTGGCGAATCGTCCCGCAACTACGGAAGACTTCGGAGAATCGTCCTGCAACTGCAGAAGACTTCGGCGAATCATTCCGAAACTACGGAAAGAATTCCGGAATGTCTTCCGAAACTGCGGAAAGAATTCCGGAATGTCTTCCGAAACTACGGAAAGAATTCCAGAATGTATTCCGAAACTGTGGAAAGAATTCCGGAATGTCTTCCGAAACTGTGGAACGAATTCTCTTCCAAAACTGCGGAAGGATTCCGCGAGTCACCCCGCAATTGCGGAATCATTCATCAAATCGTCCCGCAATTGCGGAAGCACTTGGAAAATCACCCCTGCAATTGCGGAAGCACTCGGCAAACCACCCCGCAATTGCAGAAGCACTCGGCAAATCACCCCACAATTGCGGAAGCATTCAGCACATCACCTCGCAATTGCGGAAGCATTTAGCAAATCACCCCCGCAATTGCGGAAGCACTCGGCAAACCGCCCCGCAATTGCGGAATCACTTGGCAAACCGCCCCGCAATTGCGGAAGCATTCAGCAACCGCCCTGAAACTGCGGAAATAATTTTCCAGTGTCTTCCGAAACTGCGGAAGGAATTCTCCTCTGAAATTGCGGAAGAACTCCACAAGTTGTCGTCCCCCTCATATGTCGTTGATTGTGAGAAAATTATATGATTTGAAAAATTGTCAATATAATATTTTCCCACGTGCATGAAAGTAAGTTATGAATTCTGAGAATATAATGCAGCTAACAATTGTGTGGATGAACACATTTTGCAGAATCTCAGTTACATCATGGCAGTACTCTAGATAGTACAGTTGGAAAGTTTTGGATCTTGGTTGGGCCAAGAAAATCAACATTATGGATGATGCACAGGATCCCTATGAGCCTGAGACAGATGCCATGGGGGAGAACATACATATTGAAAATGTTGAAACAGAATCTAATGGGAGAAGAAATCAAGAGACTCCTCCAGGTATTGCAGCCACCATGAGAAGCCTAAGGGTGGAGTTGCAAAGCTGTAGGGAAGATAATGAAAGGATGATTAAAGATCGGGAAGAAAAAAATCAGTTGAATGCGGCCATGCTACAGAGTTTTACAAACATCCAAAGGCAAATAAACTATGGGCATCAGACATCAAATCTAGAAAGGGGTGGGAGTAGTTCTAGGAGGAATTCCCGCAAGAGGGCCAGTAGCCCGAGAAGAGTTTCTACAGACAGAACATATACTCCAGAAATCTCTTCTAATGAATCATCTGACTCTGAAGAATCCATTGAGGGTTCAAGCTCTTCGTCTCGCAGAAGCAAGAGGAAAAGGTACTACAAGAACAGTTCGCATGGGGAATTTAAGAAGGCAAAACCTCCTACATTTGATAGAGAGGTAAAGTCTGGTCAATAAATTGAAGCTTGGCTTCTTGGGATGAGAAAATATTTCCAAGTCCAAGACTACTCTGGAAATATGAAGGCAAGGGTTGCCATCTTCAACTTGAATGGAAGAGAATCTATATGGTGGGAACACATCAGGCAAGTGAAGAAGATCAACGAAAGGAAGATTGTGTGAAAGCAGTTCAAGAAATACTTCAAGCAGAAGTACCTCTCTGACAGGTACTATGATGATAAGATCAAAGAGTTCCATGAGCTGAGATTGGGACAATTAACCATGGAAGAATATGCAAACAAATTCTTGGAGCTGCTAAGATATGTCAGGTACATTCGAGATGATAAGGTGAAAATTCAGCGTTTCCTAAGTGGACTTCCCCAGTCATATAAAGACAGAATTGATTTTGATGAACCTCGAACTCTAGAGGAGGCCATAAGAAAGGCCAAGTATTGCTTTGACCAAACCAGAATTCCATAAGGCATGGAAGGATAAGAAAAATGAAAAGTTTGATCAAAGGAATAAGGGGTTCAAGCTTCCTCAACTCCGGAATCAACAAAGGAAACCATCACAGGTTGTGACTAAGCCAACTAGGATGATGGGAGACAAGCCAAGAGATCCAAAGGAGCCAAGAGAACCACTTCAATGTTGGGGTTGTGGAGGGGAGCACATGCTTAGGAACTATCCACATCGGAATGGGAATCCAAATCGAGTTCACAACATCCAAGGAGCTGAAACTGTGGGTCAAGTGACAAGGACAATCCCTAGAATCTATGCAGCTCTAGACAACCGCTAGGCAGATCATCAGTCAACTGTGGTTGAAGTTGAAGATAAGATTGCTAAGCAATCTGTTTCTATTTTGATTGATCCTGGATCTACTCACAGTTATGTCACTCCTAGAATTGTTGAGATTTGTGCTTTTAAGAAATTAAAGCATAGTAAATCATGGTTAGTTCAACTAGCCACTGGAACCAAGAGAAAAGTTAGTGAAATAGTAGAGAAATGTCCATTAGAGATAGATGGGCTATTCACTTATGCAAATCTGAATATTTTATCACTGGGTTCCTATGATATTCTCATTGGAATGGATTGGTTAGAAGCACACAGGGTTAAACTTGACTGCTACAATAAGACATTTGAGTGCATGGACGAAGAAGGAAACCTGAGGGTTGTAAAAGGCATTCCAAAGGTGACTTCTGTTAGACAGGTTATAGCCATGCAGCTGAAGAAGTTCTGTAAGAAGGGATGTCAACTGTATGCAACCCACATTTTAGAGGTAGCAGAGAATGAAACTCTTAAATTGGAGGACTATCATGTATTGCAAGAATTCAGGGATGTTTTTCCTGATGAGATTCCAGGACTTCCTCCAAAGAGAGACATTGACTTTACAATTGAACTTGTGCCAAGAGCGGCACCAGTGTCTAAGACACCCTATAGGATGAGTACACCGGAATTGCTAGAATGGAAAATGCAATTACAAGAGTTACTGGAAAAGAAATATATTAGGCCAAGTGTGTCCCCGTGGGGAGCACCTGTTCTATTTGTGAAAAAGAAAGATGGAACACTCAGGTTATGTATTGACTACAGGCAGTTGAAAAAAGTCACTATGAAGAACAAATACCCATTGCCCGGAATTGATGACCTTTTTGACCAAATGAGAGGAGCAAAGGTATTTTCAAAGATTGACTTGAGGTCTAGTTACCATCAGGTAAGAATCAAAGAAGAAGATATTCATAAGACAACCTTTAGAACGAGGTATGGACACTATGAGTTTGTATTGGTACCATTCAGTCTCACAAATGCACCAGCTACATTCATGTGTCTCATGAATAATGTTTTTAGGAAGTATTTGGACAAGTTTTTTCTTGTATTCCTAGACGACATTCTCATCTATTCTAAGAATGAAGAAGAGCATGAACAACATTTGAGAATGACAATGCAATTACTAAGGGAGCATAAGTTGTATGCAAAGTTGAGCAAATGTGACTTTTATAAAGATAGAATTCATTATTTGGGTCACATCATCTCCGACGAAGGAATATCGGTGGACCCTGAGAAGATTGAAACCATTATGAACTGGCCAACTCCAAGGAATGTGACTGGTGTGAGATCTTTTATGGGCCTTGCTGGTTACTATAGGAGATTTATCAAAGGATTCTCCAAGGTTGCAAAACCGATCACTTCTTTGCAAAAGAAGGGGATAAAGTTTGAATGGTCACCAAGATGTGAGGAAAGTTTTCAACGGTTGAAGAATCTTCTTACAAGTGCACCTATTCTGAAGATTGCAGACCCAAAAAAAGACTTTGTGGTATGTACCGATGCATGCAATCAAGGACTTGGAGGAGTTCTTATGCAAGACAACCACGTGATATGCTATGAGTCAAGAAAGTTGAAGGAGCATGAGAAGAACTATGCTACTCATGATATAGAACTTGCAGCCATAGTACATGCTTTAAAGATGTGGAGGCATTACTTAATGGGAAGAAAATTTGAGTTAAGGACATACCATTGTGGTATGAAATACTTGTTTGATCAGCCAACTTTAAATGCTAGGCAAGCTAGATGGTTGGAATTTTTGGGTGAATTTGATTTTGAAATCAAACACATAAAAGGGAAAGAAAACAAGGTGGCTGATGCACTCAGCAGGAAGGTACATGAAATGTATGTGGCAACACTCAGTACTTGCCAACCAGATTTGAGGCAGCAGATTGTTAACCATATTGTTGAGGATGAAGTGTACGTGCAGATAAAGGACAAATTGCAGCAGCAAGACCTTGGCAAGAAGTATGAAGGCTATCATTTGGAAGAAGGCGGACTTCTTACTTATAAGAACAAAGTCTATATTCCAAATGCGGCGGATTTGAGGAGAATTGTTATGGACGAGATCCATAAAACTCCATACTCTGTCCAGGCATGAAGAAGGACATCGCTGAATACATTTCTAAGTGCATGGAATGTCAGCAGGTGAAGAGTGAACACCAACACCCCGCAGGTTTATTGCACCCAGTGCCAATTCCAGAATGGAAATGGGAAATAATTTCCATGGATTTTATTACAGGATCTCCAATGACTAAGAGACAACATGATTCCATTATGGTTGTGGTGGACAAGTTAACAAAGGCAGCACATTTTATACCGGTTAAGTCCACACATAAAGCCGATGCCATTGCAAATATTTTCATGAAGGAAATTTTCAGATTACATGGGTTGCCTAAGGCAATAATTTTCGACAGGGATACCAAGTTCACTTCCAATTTTTGGAAAGGTCTCTTTGCATATTTGGGTACACAGCTAAGCTTTAGTACCGCATACCATCCTCAAACAGATGGGCAAACAGAAAGAGTAAATTGGGTGCTTGAAGACATGCTCCGCATGTATGTAATGGAAAAGCCATCCAAGTGGGAGGATTATCTACACTTGGTAGAATTTGCATATAACAATGGGAAACAAGCATCATTGGGAATGAGTCCTTATGAGGCTTTGTACGGCAGAAGGTGTAGGACACCAGTGACTTGGGACAATCCAGTGAACAGAATTGTACTTGGGCCAGAACTACTTAAGGAAATGGAGCAAGAAGTTGCCAGGATTAGACAGAATTTAAAAACATCCTAGGATAGACAGAAAATCTATGCAAATAAACATAGAGTGCATAGGGAATTCAATGTTGGGGATCATGTGTATTTTAGAGTGAGATCAAGGAAGAGTTCCTTAAAGCTTGGGATTTGTGCCAAGCTATCACCTAGATATTGTGGGCCATTTGAAGTGCTTGAAAGAATAGGGCCAGTTGCATATAGACTTGCATTGCCTGCTAGCACTAAAGCTCATAATATTTTTCATGTCTCTTTGCTTAAGAAATATGTACATGATCCTAACCATGTGATTAATTGGGATGTGATCCAGGTGGAACCCGAGGGAGAATTCCAAATCGATCCGCTGTGCATCCTAGACAAGAAGGTAACACTGCTCCGGAACCGAGCCATCGGACAAGTAAAGGTGCAATGGAAGCACTACGGTCCCAATGAGGCTACATGGGAGCTGGAGGATGCCATGAGGGTGGCATATCCATTTTTGTTCAATTTTGATGAGCACTAAATACAGTGCTAATGTAAGGGGAGGGGAATGTAATGTCCCCATTTTGACCCCCTTTGCATTAAATCGTAAATGATGTAAATATTGTAATTTAATCATGGTGAGGAGCTCAAGGCCAAGGCCCCACCATTGATTTAGTGTTTTATGCATCGGCAAATAAAAATAGATGCATATGGTTCTTGTGCTAGATAGGCACAATGTAAAATAAGACATCATGTAAATACGAATTTTTAATGAAAAATACCCACAACTAGCTATGCAATGCAACAAAGAGATGGGGGCATGATTCTATAAGGAATAGGGAGGGAAATTATTCAAACCCTTGAGCCAATGGTGTTAATCCATGTGTCAATGAGAAAACCCATAAACCACCAACTACCCATTTTGGGTTATGGACCCAATCATTTAATTCTTCTAGAAATTGGTTGAGGCAGTTAATGCCTTGGTAATGAAGAGGTATGGTAGCCAATTTCGTGCATGGGCAAGCCATCAACCTGGGAATTCGTATTTTTGCTTCTTAGGCAAGAAAACACCCACGAAATGGTTCCCAAAGCCATTATGAACCCACAGTCTTTCCTCTCTCTCACGTAGTCTGAACTACTGGACCTTTCCCCATCACGTTTTCACCATTTTTCCTGCATTTTCCATGCCTGAGGAGCTCGTTTTTGCATAGTACAGTAGCTGGGAGAGAAGGGCCATGATTTGGGACTGTGATGGAGGTCGTTTTTGCCCCAAAATGCCCATGGACATTTTTCTGAAAACGATTTCTGCTCTCCAGGGTTGTTACCCATTTGCCATTTCGTTTTTGGGCTTCCCCACGTTTTTCTGAATTGGTAGAAACCTCCTCTTTGGGCATCCCACTGAGGAAACATTTTCCTCATGCCCAGCAATTATGGTTTTGTTGTTATGTGCATCCCTGTTTTGGTTTGAACCTATAGGAAAGAGATTGGAGTGGTAGTGGACAGAGAGGGCTTGATAAACCTAGTGGGGGAGATAATCTCTCAAGAAGATCAAGAGGGTTTTGGATACTCTTCTATGCACACCCTGAGAGCACTAGATGGGGAAGGTATGGCTTGAGGGACTGTACAACAGTGAAAAGAATACTCCCTTGTGTTGGGTGTGTAGGTATTGTGGGTGCCAAGCTAGATAGATCTTGTAAGGTTACCCCTGGCTCTGTGCTTGAGCTCACTAGCTTAGCCACTCTTCCTTTCCATTTCCTAGCAGCCTAATAAACCCAATTGTAGACTGGATTGGCTCATCTTGGTGTATGTTTGGCTATGTGTGAGTCTGTTGTTCCCTGGTTCCTTGTAGTAATCATGCCCAGCTCGAGGGTGGCAGTTGTATCAAGAGGTTGATAAGCACAACTGGCCTATGGTTGGGTGGAACATTGCAGATGCATAGCTAGTTGCTTGGGACTACTTTGTTAAGATAAGTATTCTCTTTTATAAATTCTACAATGTCTTTATTTAATGGTTGTCACAGAAATGTTGAATGTATATTAGATATTAAACATGATTTTTAATTCCGTTGTGTTTCTATGACATGCACATGTATATGTCTTTTATCAATGAGTTTTTTTTTACTTAATGGATATGGGACTAGATGCCCAGTTTTAGCATCACGATCCTCTCTATCATGCTGGTATGATAGGAGGGGACATTACAATGATCTTTCACTTGAGCTCTGCAACGAACTTTTGTTGATTCTTCCCCAATTTGAACCCTTTACTGCTAGTTTTTATGGCATGGCCCAGGTGCAACCAAATCCAGAAAGGAAACTATGAACTTCCAAAGGTATTGTTCTACCCCCCAAAATCTCCTAACTTCAGTGACATTTGTTAGAGTTAGACACTTAGTGGTGACCTCAATATTTGACGGATCAATATTGAGTTCCCCTCTACCGATCACATACCAAAAATACACCAATGCCTGCTGGGTGAACTCACATTTCTTTAAATTATCCAGCAGCTGGTGCTTTTTCAGAGTCTCTAACACCTACTGAGATGTGATATATGCTCTTCCTAGGTAGCACTATAAACTAATATTTCATCTAGATATAATATGACAATGAAATATAATAAACGGTGTAATACATCATTGATCAAACACATAAATGTATTTGGTGCATTACATAAATAAAATGACATTACTAACCATTCATATAGACCTTTCATAGTCTTGAAGGTGGTCTTCCATGTGTATTCTTCATTCACTTCCACTTAGTGGTTTCCTGATTTGAGATCCAACTTGGTGAAGTACTGTTGGTCGCAGCACTGTTCTAGAGGTTTTCTCATATAGACCCAAGTACTTCGCGGTACAAGATACCAACAAAACTGCTAAATTTTGAGCATTAATTCACAATACTCTAGGATCTTCACTGAGAGAATAACATATACAGTATATCAATGCATGACAATCACAATAAGCATGACAAGCATCACAAGAATCAAAAGCATGAGAGACAAGAGACACAGAGTTTCCGTGGGGAAAACCCTAAGGTGAAAAACCCCACAACTTCGTAAGAGATAGAGAGAGCAATGGCTCAACCAAAGTACAACCAAAATACACTGAGATACTCTCCTAGTAGCAGATGATCCTCCTCCTCACTAGTGCGCCACTTTCTGAGCGAGAGAGATATAAATTTCCGAATGATCTAAATAGAGATCACCTGATCTCTATTTATACTAACATGTTTTCCCAGTGACCTTATGGGGCCGACTTGTCTAGCTAGGTACATCCACATTATAATATATATATTTCAGGGCCAACCCCACACATGGTGGTCTAATAACCCATCGGAAAGTACACACACTTGCGACACTTGTCAATTCACATGATGAGACTTCCTTATAAAGGAATAACACATCTCTAATAAGGGTACAATAAATATATATGAAATACATAGATGAAATACATTCCGAAGTTACATCATCCATTCTGTTGAGGATTATAAGGAGCAGTCAACTCCCTCTTAATCCCTGAATCACTACAAAGCTTCTTGAAGTCACCTGAGGTGAATTCTCCACCATTGTCGGATCTAAATGTTTTGATCTTCTTGTCAATTTGATTCTCCATCAAGGTTTTGAATTCCTTGAACTTATCAAACACCTCATCTTTTTTTTTCAAGAAGTATACCCAAGTCTTCCTGGAGAAGTCACGAATAAATGAGACATAGTAAACATACCCACTAAGAGAACTGGATGACATAGGACCACATACATCTGAGTGGATGATTTCCAGGATATCTTTGGCCTTGCTTTCACTGCTTGGGAAAGCCTTCTTAATGTTCTTACCTTTTGCACATCCTTTGCAAACACCTTCATGTTTGGTCTTGATTTCAGGAAGACCTTCTACAGCCTTGCTTGCAATTGGAAGTGCCCTATAGTGCATATGAGCAAGTCTTCTATGCCAAAGTTCACTTGGCTCCATGGATTCATGCACCATGGCATGTTCAGGTTGTCCCTTTAATGTATACAATCCTCCCTCTTGCTCTCCAATCACTACTGCATCATCTATGGTCTTTCCCTTTGGCCACATTAGGACTTGGCCATCCACAAATGCAACCCTCATACCTTTTTCATCCAATGCAGAGATGGAGAGTAAGTTCTTCTTGAGCCCAGGTACATAAAGGACTTCTTTCATCTTCAAAGATTTTCCAAAATCTAGGTTGTATGAGGCTTCTCCACTTCCTTTGATTGGGTATTGATAATCATCCCCAAGTTTCACCTTATGGGGTGATTCATGTTCAGATAGATTCACAAAAGATTCGTTAAACCCAGTCATGTGTTTGGAAGTCCCACTATCAATCAACCAATCATTACAACCATGGGATATAGTACCTGTGAGAGCAGAGATTAGAACATACTCTTCTTCACTTGATGAGTCATCATCACTTTCTACCCTAGCCTTCTTCTTTGGAGGTTCATCATCTTCGGCAGCATGAGCATGGAACTTTCTTTTGCTGCCCTTCTTCTTCTTGCTGAAGTTGTTGTTACTATCCCTTTTGTTCTTGGGACAATATGAAGCAAAGTGACCCTTCTCATTGCATGTGAAGCATCTTAGATCCTTCTTACTCTTTTGATAGGATCTTTTGTAGCAAGAGTGCTCCTTCTTGGGCTTGCTTCTTTTGGTGTGAGTTGTGAGAGCTTGATCTTCACCTCCCATCTTTTCCTCACGAGCTACAAGTCTAGCTTCTTCTTGAGAGCATTCCTCCCATAGTTTACTGAAAGAGATCAATTTCTTTCTTGCACAGATTCCTTGAATAAAGGAGTCCCATGACCTAGGTAGGCCATTCAGAGTGGTCATAAAAACTTCACCATTGTCCACTACTTCATCCACAGCTTCAAGTTGCTCCTTGATCTGAGAGACCTTGGAGAAGTAAGATTGAATGGTTTCTCCATTCAACATCTTGACCCCTTTCAATTGATTCCACAGAGTCATCTTCCGATTTATGTTCTTCCCTTCAAATAGCTTGGTCAAAGAGTCAAACATCTCCTTGGGTGTCTTTAGAGAAGACACATGGGGTATGAGATGGTCTTTGATAGAATCAGCAATGACTCTCTTTGCCTTGACCAAGTTCTTCTTGTGCAATACTTTAGCCTCTTCATCCTCTGGGATAGGGATGTCTTCTTTTATATATGAGTCCAACTCATTCTCTTCCAGGATTAGCCCAATCCTATACTTCCAAGCTCGGAAGTTATCATCCCCTTCAAGCTTATCCTCAAGCTTGGTGTGGTGAGACATATTAAGAGTACTTCAAATGGAAATAGAAAAGATTTAGGTCTTACCACTTGAAATGCTGAAAACTGGATCTGGTCTCGGATTAGGGTTTGTCGAAAAAACCCTAAAAATTCAAAATGTGAATTTCAAATTTTTGAAAGGATAGAAATATGTGCCTTGATGAGCTGATCATCCTGGTGCATTCAAAATTTGAAATCAGCAAAGTTTTACCCTTCAGATTTGTCTTTTTGTCCTCTCGGGTTCACTAGGGAGAGCCCTGAATTAGGGTTTGAGTTTCTCGGAGATCTACCCAGCCAAAAATCTCTATCCAAAGCTCTAAACTTTGATTTTTGCAAGGAGCTTCCAGCTATGTCTTTAGATTTCAGAAATTCCTATTTTTGTGGAAACCCTAATTTTTAGGGCCAAATCTGAAAATTATCAGAACTGAATTCTGATTGGACAGATAGATTCGCCTTGATGAGTAGAGTCAATCTACTATACTGCCTTTCCAAAATCTGTGGAGAGAAACCCAATAAACAAGAAACTCAAGTTTTCGTCACTGCAAAATGTCTTCTTCTTAGGTTAGCTCTGATACCATGTTAAATTTTGAGCATTAATTCACAATACTCTAGGATCTTCACTGAGAGAATAACATATACAGTATATCAATGCATGACAATCACAATAATCATGACAAGCATCACAAGAATCAAAAACATGAGAGACAAGAGACACAGAGTTTCCATGGGGAAAACCCTAAGGTGAAAAACACCACAACTTCCTCAGAGATAGAGAGAGCAATGGCTCAACCAAAGTAAAACCAAAATACACTACGATAGTCTCCTAGTAGTAGATGATCCTCCTCCTCACTAGTGCGCCACTTTCTGAGTGAGAGAGATATAACTTTCTGAATGATCTAAATAGAGATCACCTTAACTCTATTTATACTAACCTGTTTGCCCAGTGACCTTATGGGGCCGACTTGTCTAGCTAGGTACATCCACATTATAATATATATATTTCAAGGCCGACCCCACACATGGTGGTCTAATAACCCATCGGCAAGTACACACACTTGCGACACTTGTCAATTCACATGACGACACTTCCTTATAGAGGAATAACACATTTCTAATAAGGGTACAATAAATATATATGAAATACATATATGAAATACATTCCGAAGTTACATATACATCAACAAAAACCCCTATTGACCGGCCCTTTCGGCAACAGACTGCAAGCAGCCTGAGGTCTCACCCGAGGCGAAGTTGAGTGGGTGGTTGCAGAAGCAAGTTTCCACAACCATGTGATGCGATTGATTCAGCTGATTAATGCACAGCGCGGTGATGGACTACGCAGCTACGTTTAGTGATTGCACAGTGTCTCCTACTCCACGTCGAGCATTTTCAGGAACAAGGATATTTGCACCCTCAGCACATCCAAAGGACACATAGTGGGGTCTATGATACTTAATCACTTCTACTCAATCTTATTCAATAGCCCTTAATCATTCATCATTATTTAGACTGATAAACATTGTGATCTATGCGAATGAGTGAGGTATGCAATGCTGTGTGCTTTGATACCACGATTCACTCCTAACAATTAAATCTGTGGTTAGGGGCTTTCCTGCTAACATTCGTCCATACATGAACTATTATCATCTTATTTCATCCCTTCCGCGGAGAATACAGATAAAAATAAACACATATAAGATAACAGTAACCTTATGTATGCACTGCAAGTAATTTAAATACAACTTAATAAATAATCATGCACAGCAATCACATAACACAATGGTTTAACGTGGTTCACCCCCCCGGATGGGAAGCTACGTCCACAAGAACTTTTGTTTATTATTTAGGAAAGGGTACAACAGTTCTTTCATCTGCGCACTCAGCTGCAGATGTTCTTCTTTCTTTCTCTCAAGATTATGTCTCTGCGCACTTAGCTGCAGAGCCTTTACAATGCTTTTCTCTAACAGATCTCACAATATTCAATAATATTAACCAAAATGAGAGTTAACCCTTTTCCTTTACAAAATTTCCTTATATATAGATCAAGACCCGTAGGTCATGTCTTTACATTTACGAAGTCATAACCCTTAGGTTTACAAAACTATCGCGGTTTTCCCAAAACCGGACTACTGATATCTGGTAGCGTATCTTCTGTTATATGCGTGTCAACGAGTTCCTTCCGCCGATCTATTCCTTCTTTTCCAACCTTAGATGACTAGTTCGAGTAGTAGTAGTCTTCTGCCTGTTGTGATCAGTCACCTACCTCCGATCTGCACCTACCCACTACTTGGTAGTTATCAACGATATTTGCCAAAAATAGGCCTTCTGTGACCTAACCAAAATAACTTCCTTCATCCGTCGATGTTGTGCTTAGCTGGATCTTCGTTGACGTGGCACATCACGGTGTTGTACTCCTCGCAGCTCCTCTAACACTATGCTGCATGCAACTTCGCAGCATACCAAAAATTATCCCAAAATTGTTCAAACTTATCTGCGCTTAGCTCCGCAGTTCTCACAATTCTTCCTGTTCAAAATTGCCCCATCTGGTCCAGGCCCAATAAGCCCCTAACACTTACATGTGGCTCGCCCCCAAGCCACCTGGAACTCCTTGAAGGTGTTCCGCTGATTGTGGGTTGATCTTCGCAGCGAACTCCTTAAATGTGTGAGTCATCTTTTCTACTATGGCCTTCGTATCTTGTTCAATTCGCCCAACTGTTTCTACCATCTCTAATGTTATCTCATGGGCGATCTGGCCTTCCACCTGCTCTTGATTCTGGTTCAACTCCTTCAACTTTTCTTCGATCTCTTGTGAGATTGTGCCAACGTCCTCTAATAATGGCTGCGACTTATAGCCCATTTCTGTCTCCTTCTCCCGCAACGCTTTAACTTCCTTCTTGAGGTTGTTGATTTCCCTGTATTTGAGGATTTTCTCCCTTGCTGGCAGTGCCTTAACCTCCTCAACCATCTTTTCTAGTAATTCTTGTTTTTCCTTCACTTCCTTCTTAACTTCCATTAATTGTTGATCTTCTTCAAGGGTACTAAATGCCTTCAGTGCTGCTTCCAGTAGAATCTGGCACTTAGTGACTTCGATAGCAATATTCTGTGCCGCGGTCTTCACTACTCCTTGTCTCAACTGTTGTTCATCTGGTCGAGTCTGTGGATTGATCTGCGCTTTCAGGGCAGCAATTTCAGATTCATGGAGAATCTCCATGTCTTCCTTCTCATTCCTTAGGCTATTGACAAAATTGACAATCTTGACGATGGTATCTGCTGGTTCTGTTTGAATTTCAAACTCATCTATATTATCTGCAATGGTAGTGATCGTGTTCTCCAATATCAGTCGACGATCTGTTTCATCTTGTAATTGCATAGTACTCCGTGAGATCTCTTCCTCGAGCTCCCTTTGTAACTCTCCCTGTCCTTTCAGCGCTTCTATGGTTATGTCATGCATTTCTTCACCGAGTTGCGTTTGTAAGTAATGGAGTCCTGGCAATGGTATGGTTGCAAGGTCAAGCTCCACGCGCTCTACATTCTTTGTATCTAGCATTGCTTGATCTCGTAATGGAAACCTGATAGATAGTGGTTGCAAATAGACAATACGGGACCTCGCAGGAACCATTATTTGCTGCTGCGAAGTCCCCGCAAACCGTTTTCCAGCTACTAACTCATGGTGCAATGGTAATCTTTTGCTGACTTCATCAAATTTTTGGGATATCCCTTGTAGTGTAGTCAGGTTCTGCTTTAAGATGTCTCGAATTTCCTTTTCCTTCTTTTCTTTGTCTGTCGAAAGTTCCTCCATTTGTTCAGTTACCCTCGCGACAATCATTAAATAATCATCTTTGCAAAGCATTGTGTCTAATTGGTCTTTGTTTGCTTTCTGCTTCTTCCTTTTTTCCTTGTGCCCCAAAGGACTTCCAACATCCTTCCTTTTTCCTGACTCTTTATCTTCTACAATGGGACATGGGATAGGGTTATCCTCACCAGAATCACTTTCGATATCCATGACCTCAACTCGGAATTCAGCTAGCCATTCTTTCATTAAGTTCTCAATATCTTCCTCATACAGATGGTAGTTTCCTAAGTACCAATCAGCATTCTTCTTCTGTGCTTTGGGTGAAATGGAGATGCATTTCATCGCAACATAAAAATTTATAATGCGGATATATTTGCTTGTCACTTGCTTTGGTATGTGAGGTGTAAGCATGATGGCCCCGCGCAGCTGGTCGTAATATGTGTAAAACACCAGCGTTGTCTCGTGTTGTCTTTCTGGATTCAGGCTCTCCCATAGATTCTGAAATCGAGCACCTTTGTAGTCCGAAGTGTTTGTGACCACTCCGACATAGTGCTTCGGTTCCCTCCACCCTAGGAAGCCGATCAATATGATTAGCCAGGTGAAATGAAAATATCCACCATTGATTTGTGTATCATTTAGTTCTTCAAGGAATTCATTTAATAGAAATTGGGACCAATTGAAATCTTGTCCTTCGGCGGCTGCAACTCCAAGTAGTACTGCGCCTACGTTTACTTCTAACAGTCTGCACTTTCTTAATATTTTTCCCGCTAATAGCTGCATGACAAACCAAATTGCCTCATCCTTTATGTCCTCTGTTTGGAAGCCTCGCTTCCCTTTGACCACAGATTGTGTTTGCTTCATCAACGCTGCTACCTCTTTATCCTTTGTCTTTCCCTGGAAGAACTTCCTTGAGTCTTCTCCCCTTTTTCTTAATCTAGTTATACGGTGGATTAAGTCAATTGTTAGGTTGATATTCTAGTCTAGCCATAAATATCCATGGTGGATGCGAGCCATAAGAGTTCGCACCACCGCGTTGAGCTCCGGTGATCTGTCAAAATGTGGAAGCCTTAGTAGGTTGAGCAGCCCCGACTTGGCTACTCCTGACAACCAGCTCTCGGCGACCAAGGTTAGCTCACCCTTCGCATTCTTTTTCCAGCACATGTATTTGTCAGGATGGAACTATGGGAACTTTGGTTCAGTTGGATTCTCCTTCTGCATTTCTAGCAGATCATAATCCTCCCATTTGCAATCTAGAATCTTTCCTAACAGTTTTTTGTCCACCTCAACATGCTTCGATATTGGTGAGAGTGGTATCTCATACTTTGGGCTCTTCATCAGTCTAATGGCTGGCACATCCATTGCACGCAATGAGATGTAGTCTCGAGTCATAGTTAACGGTATCTCTTTATCAGCAAGGGGCTTTTTTGGCCCTATCGAACTTATCTACGGTAGTTTTGATCTAGGCGTTGCTGGATTTTTCCCTTTGTCTTGCATTGAGGGGCCGTGTCTTGGTGATCTCCTTGGATTTTGTTCTGACTCTTTAATGATTTTCTTGTTTGGGGTTCTCATTAATTCGTCAATTCCTCCGTGTTGGAACAACCTCACAGTCTCTTCAACCGTGAACTCTTCTTCAAATAAAAATCTCTTAGGCATGCAAACAGTTTCAACGGTTGTAGACGGCTTATGAAAACTAGCTCAGACAGAAGTATTTGCATAAAATTCTAAGTGTTTGATACGCTTGCGAGATTATAAGCAGTGTTATTTATAGGCGCGGCGGACCCTCCTCCATGCCTTTGAACGGCTAGATATGCATTTAATGGTGGTATCCGTTGTCCAAATTCGGTTGCTTTTGCAGTCTTGTCTTTCAAAATTGTGATCAGAACGGCTATCTATGCTTTAAATGCCCGAGCGGTCAGCAGGGAATTACTGCATAATGACTATATTCCCAACCGACACTTGTAACGGCTATTTTCTGGATTCTTGCATCAAACTGCGCGACAGGTCATTGTTGGTTCTGCGCAGTGATTTCGCGGCGTATAATTTCTTTTCTTTCCAGTTGCTGCTTTTTGAATGTTGCAACAGGCGCATTGTTTCTTTTCTTTTCTTTTTATTTTTTTTTTCAACGCGGTGCGTTGTATAGATCTATCTCTATCAGTCTATGTACAGACTTTTTCATAGTTTCTAGTGCCCAATTCCGACCATACTTGGCACCTAGAAAATTTTCCTTCTATTGATCATTATGGATGCTGCGAAGCAGGACTATCGCGGTAAATCTTTAGTCTGCTCCCATTTATCGGATTAGATAATGTATCACCAGCTAAAGTGGCTAACTGGACTGCACCACCATTAGTAACATTTATTACAGTATATGGTCCAAGCCAATGCATTTTAAATTTTCCAGGAAACTTCATGAATTTACTATCATACAATAGGACTAGATCACCTACCTGAAAAGACTTATTCTTGATGTGGCAAACGTGCCATGCTTTTTCTCGTTCTTTCTACACTTGCTGGTGGAATCTCGCGATGAAGCGCTCTTCTTCCAACCCAATCAAGTGTGATAGCCTTTCTTCTAGTGCTGCGTGATCTGCCATCCCTGTAAATGCAGCTATTCTCAAGCTGGGTATAATGTACTCCATTGGCATTATTGCTTCTTGTCCATAAGCCAATCTGAAAGGTGTATGTCTAGTTAATTTCTTGTATGTCGTCCTGTATGCCCATAATACAGATGGAATGCGCAGGTCCCGGTCATCGTGATTTACAATGCATACCTTGGTTAGTGCATTCTCAAGTACTTTATTAAATGCTTCAACAGTACCATTTGCTTGTGGGTGATAAGGCGTACTACGCTGATGATGGATGTGGAATTATTCATTCAAAGCTTCAATAGTTCTGTTCAGAAAATGAGTACCCTGATCACTCATAAAAAAATTTGAGCATCCAAATCGTGTAAGGATATTCTCAAAAATAAATTGTGCGGCTGTAGCTACGCTACAGTCTTTAACTGGTTTTGCTTCTGCCCATCTGGTGAGATAGTCAATTGCTATAATAATGTACCTTGCACCACTTCTTTTTCCCAGTGGGTTAATAGGTCCCACAAAATCAATTTCCCATTTCTTGAATGCCTACAAGGTCAGCTGAGGATTCAACGGCATTTCATCTCTTCTTGACGGTTTCCCTGTCCTCTGATAGACATCGCAGTTCTGGCAATGTTCTTTGGAGTCCTTATGGATTGTAGGCCACCATATCCCTGCACGCAATATCTTCTGTGCAGTAGCCCTTCCTGCATAATGACCTCCTGCGACTCCTAAATGTGCATCAGCTAATACAAGTGGCTTCTCGTGTTCTAATACGCATCTTCACAGCATGTCATCAGGTCCTAACTTGTAGAGTTGTCCTGCAATAATGGTGAAATCTGCGGCTCGCACTACCAGCTTCTTCTTTTGTTGCTTAGTAAATTCAGTAGGTGCGAATACGGTAGTTAGAAAGTCAATGATATCCTGATAATAATCATCGGCAATCTGTATAACAAGCAATTGGGCATCAGGTAGGTTTTCTTCTAGATTCATTGGTTCCTCTCCTGACTCAATTCTTGATAGATGATCAGGGCCTAGATTTAATCTGCCTGTTTTAACTATTATTTCGAAATCATACTCTTGGAAGAGTAAGAGCCATCTGCATATTCGTCCCCCTAACACTAGCTTATTGACCAGGTATTTTAATGCAGAATGATTAGTAAACATTGAGAAGTGCGCACCAAGAAAATAGTGTCTGAACTTCTGTAGTGCATATACCATTGCAAGTCCTTCTCTTTCAGTGGTGGTGTAGTTCTTCTCAGCAGATGACAACTTTCTGCTGGAAAATGCAATGGGATGGTCAATTCCTCCTTCTCCTGGCTACGCAAGAATGATACCCAATGCTATACATGAAGCATCAACATGTACGTGAAATGGCTTTTCCCAGTCTGGAAAAACTAGGATCGGCGCGGTGACCAATTTTTCTTTAAATGTGTCGAATCCTTTCTCGCAGTCCTCATTCCAAATGAATGGTGCATCCTTTTTAAAAGCTTCTCCATTGTTGTGGTTATCTATGCATACCCCTTTATGAACTTCCTATAGTAGCCGGTATGCCCTAGTGTAGTGCGCAATTGTTTAACTGAATTTGGTGTAGGTAAGTGTACAATAACTGCGATTTTTGTCGGATCAACCATCAACCCTTGCTTACACACGATATGTCCCAGTAGAATCACACAGGGAACACAGAAGATACATTTCTTTAAATTCAATGAAATCTTATGTTGTCTACATTTTTCGAGCATCATTTTGAGGTTCGCAACATGGTTCTTCAGTAACCCAAAAATGTTCCAATCATCAAAGTAAACTTCTAAAAACTTGTGGATGAAATCTTTGAATGCTGCGATCACCACTCTGGAAAATATGGCTGGAGCATTCTTCAAACCAAAAGGAATTACTGTATACTGGAACGACCCCCATTCTATTGCAAAAGTGGTTTTGTGCATATCGGCTGGATCAATTTTTATCTGATGGTATCCAAAAAATCCATCAGTAAAAGAGTATGCTTCATTCCCTCCAACGTTATCAAGAACTTCATCGGTAAAAGGTGTAGGAAATGGATCATGCATAGAGGCCTCATTCAATTTTCTGAGGTCGACACAGATCTTAATCTCACCCTTTGTTTTCTTGTCTTGGATGACCATTGGGCTTATCCATTCAGATTCTTCAACCGGTTCAATAATTCCTGCATCGAGCATCTTATCGAGTTCTTCCTTAACTCATTCTTTGTAGCGTGGATTCAATCTATATGGCCTTTGTTTAATAGGTTTCGCTCCGGGCTTAAGAGGAATTCTAATGACTCCTAAGTCTCCTAGAATACCTTTCATCTCTGTGAACTTTGTCGGGAATACTTCCTAATATTCCTGTAATATGGTTGCGATCTCTGCAACTGTGTCATCATCCCAGTAGTCTCCTATTGCTGCGAACTTTGGCTCTTCACTAGTACCGATGTTCACTTTCTTTGTTCTGACCGGTCCACTCATATCGAGAATCTCTAATGGAGGCCCTTCTACCTCGCGTAATCCTTCTGATTCTGGGATCTTTATATTGTGTGGATCCTCCTCATCGCTATCTTTCTTATCTTCATCTTTTTCAGCTAAGTTATAACAGCCCATGACTTGTTCTGTTTGTTCTGTCCAATCTGGTTGGAGACTCGCAAGTACATTGCTTGTGTCAAAAAACTCTTCTAGTGTTATATTTTCTTCTTTGCAATGTGGGCTAAATATCTTCCGCTTGATCTGTTGCAGTGCGTCATGTATAGTCGGCTGGTCATCTTGAAAACTAAAATCCTTCTAGAAGGTCGCGGTAAGGACGGAACAATCTGCGGTTCCTGTGCGCATTTCCTCCTGTAGGTACCACTTTTCTAGAATAGGCTCCTCTTACATGTGCACAAAGAGATGTACCCATTCTGTCTGCGGTCTTTCCTTCCAAGCTTGTATACATGCTACGATATGATCTCCTGGATTCCTCTAACCATTATATTTGTCAAATAGTAGTGTGACGTTATCAACAAATCTAATTTGTAGTTTTATTTTGCACTGGTCCCAAGTTGTCATTGTCTTTTTGTGTGTAGCCCACCATCTGGCAGGTGTTTCTTTGAGTGCCATGTCTAATGCTGAGACGCGATGTTCATCTGCCACTGTTGTAGTGTATTCTTTGATAAATGAATAAATGTTAGTTGTACCATCATAAGTAGGGATTGGAATTACCTGCTTTCCAATCCAGTGGAGTGACTTTGTAATTGTCGCACATCTCCTGGCAGATACTTCATGCATTATGTGTTGCCATTTTTCTAATCCTGCATCTGAGTCTGAGATGCAATAACTATCGCAACGCCAGCTGAGCATTCCATCTGGAGTAGGATCAATATAATCCGTAGTATTTGTTGTCATTTGATGGATACGGTCAAGGTCTTGAGTTCTGTACTCTTATTGAATAGGTTCAACATATCGCTCCCCCTGTGAAGGATCCAATGGTGTGACGACCCTTATGTCATTGCCTTCAAATATCATTTTCATTGTTTTCAAATTGATGACAGTGGAGTTCGTCATTGCCCAATCAATGCCCAGCAGTGCTGGATAAGGATTTCTATCATCTACAATTTCAATTACTTCGAAGTCTGCATAACTTCGCACTCCATCAATGTCGATAATGGTATTGGTTAACCTTCTGAGCGGTATAACTATACCTTGATTAGCCATTCTTAACTGTATATGTGACCACTGTAATTTTGGTTTTCCCATCTCCTGCCATGTTTGCTTGGTTAAGACATTCACTTCAGATCCGAGATCAAGAATGATCTCATCCATCTCATAGTCTCCTATCTGTGCAGTGAACCGCATTTCCCTGTCGGTTCTTTTGGGACTTCTGATGTTATGTACTACGCCATGTGCTATTCCTTTCTTACTGCATGATTCGTATTGATTTATCAGTTTTTCAAATTCCATAACAGTGTCCTTGTTTTTTAATAACTTGATGCAGCTTTGTAGAAACTGTGCAACAAAAATAGATGTATCTGCTGCAGTGCGCGTCTGATCGTATGCTAGTGGCATATCTTCTATTTGCGGTACTTCACTTCGTAGCGGGATCCTTGGTGAAGTAGGTGGTTGTTGTTTAAACATGTCCCACGCTCCTTTAAATATTTCCTTATTTTTTTGTAAGTTCAATGGAGGTGCTTTCCTAGGATCTTTTATAATTCCTATTGCTTCTCCAGGGTTCTTCTTAGGATCAGTTGTTCCAGAAGTCGAGGCTTCTGCGTTGTTGTCTTTTCCTGTATACGTGCCACTTCACGTTACTGCATTCATGCTCTGACCTGTAGGTCTGTTCTCTGATGTAATCAACTGGATGTTAGGGTTCGGTGTTTCTATTCTTCTTCTCTTATGCATTTCTACCTCAAGCATGAGGCAGTCTTCAATCACATGTTCAAATGATTTACAGTAGTTGCATGTGGTGCATGGATTAGTACATTCTCTTGATACATGACCTGGCTAACCACAGTTATAGCATATGACCTAGCCTCATCCTCTTCCTTGATTTTTCCCAGTATTTCTTCCTCTCCCGCAATATCCACCACCGTGTCCTCTATATCCTCCTTGATCATAGTGGGTGTTCTCTTGCTTTGGTTGATTTTCCTCTTGAATGCGGTACATGCCAGCACCTCGCATTGCTTCCATATCTCGCTTTCTTTCATTCATCAATTCATAAGCATGACAGTTGGATTCATCATGTCCAACTGACTTACAGAAATTGTAGTATAAGTTTTTAAGTGTTTTTACATATTTTTGTATCAGGTAGCAGTCCTTAGGTCTGTGTCCTCTGCTTGTACAAATTTCACACCACGGTGCCTAGTTCTGATTCATATTTATTGGGTTTGGTGCACCACTGTTAAGGTATTCTTGAAATAAGGGGCAATGTTCTCTGGTGTGGCCCTCTCCTTTGCATCCTGTGCACCAAACTTCATGTCATTGTTCATGTCTCTGCTCTTTTCCATTCTTCATACCTTGTAATTCTAATGTCAAGGTAGCCAATTGGTTCTGGATCTGTATCATCCCATAACTACTTTCTCCAATTGGTGAAGCTTCCAACTTCATTGCGATCTACAAGGCCTCAGCTTGAGATACAACCTTCCGTTGCATTATTGGTTGTCTGATGTGGGGTAACAGCACAGCAATGAACCATTCTTGATGTTGTTGTGAAGCTATAACAAAGCTCACTTGGTCCAACAATGTTTTGAATTTTTGGTCGAATTCCCAGACCGATTCAGTAGGTTTCTGCTTGATTTATTTCAACTCCGTTATGCACTGTGATTCTGATTTGGGTTTCTTAAAATCGGCTGCAATCGCGGTCTTGACATCTACTAAGGTTCTTGGCTGTGTTTGAGAATACTTCATAAACCAATGCAACGCTCTGTCTCTGAAAGTAGTTATGAGTTGCGCTCTCTTGATAGAATCATTTGTCACTTGCTTAACACTCCACACAGCTTCGCATAGAAACCAGTTCTGATCAGGGCCTTCCTGGCCCATTCCTTTGAATATCGACAGTTTTATATCATTCTGCTTCCATATTTTGTACTATTCTGAGACTAATTCCATGTGACAAGAGTATATACAGGTTGTTGGATCGTGCTAGGGATAGTATTCTGGGGAATGGGCTAAGATGTAGTGCTGTGAACACTCGGTCCTGCGGTGTTAGTAGTATTACTGAGCTGTGGGATGGGTTGTGCGATGCTCACAGCGGATGGGTTCTGGATTGATTGATTCTAAGGTATAATGCACTGGATTGTGGCTGATAACTAAGTTTTCTTACTATTGAGGTCACATGGAATTTCGGTATCTATACGGTTTCTAGAGGATGTGGGTTTCTTCTTGTTAGTAAGCTTGTATCTCTTTCCACTTCTCAAAGTATGGTTTTCTTCGTTAGAATCAATGTATGTGTTCTCTACCATGACAGATTTAGAACTAGTGTTGCATTCTTAAAACACCTTTCTTAGCTAGAAGCATTTTAATGTATAGGGTGAGGTTTTTCAAGAACTTACCTCTGAATCCTTCGAAAAAGTATGCTTCAACTTGGCTGTATGATTTCAGCGTATCTATAGCAAACTTGGTCACAAAACCTTCTAGTATGCTATCAACCCAGAAGTCAACTGCTCGCGACAGTGGGTTGTCTGATTGCTTTGAGTTGTTCAGTAAGCTCCAGACTCCACTCTGTAGGTACTCCGCCTTGGGAGCAATTCTTTCTTTCTGCTAGGCGCGATATCCACTCGTGTATCTCATTTGGAAATGACACCCAAAAAATTTCGTGGATGTCTCTCCACAAGTATCTATTAAACCACTGTACGTCAGATAGTCGTGGATGTCTTTTTTCTTTCTTTGCAAAGTCTCTTTCGATCTTATCACACCAAGCCCAGATTTCTTTCTGTTCTGGATGCCAACTGTCGGACATTACTTTTCTGAATACACTATCGCATAACCGATCTTAGTGCGGCAACGGAACCATTTGTTGGTCGCAACACTGTTCTAGAGGTTTTCTAATACAGACACAGGTACTTCGCGGTACAAGATACCAACAAAACCCCTATTCACCGGCCCTTTCGGCAACAGACTGCAAGTATCCTGAGGTCTCAACCGAGGCAAAGTTGAGGGGGTGGTTGTAGAAGCAGGTTTCCACAACCATGTGATGTGATTGATTCAATTGATTAATGTGCAGCGCGGTGATGGACTGCGTAGCTGCGTTTAGTGATTGCACGGAGTCTCCTACTCCACGTCGAGTATTTTCAGGAACAAGGATATTTGCACCCTCAGCACGTCCAAAGGCCCCGCAGTGGGGTTTATGAGACTTAATCACTTCTACTCAATCTTATTTAATAGCCCTTAACAATTCATCATTATTTAGACTGATAAACATTGTGATCTATGCGGACGAGTGAGATACGTAGTGTTGTGTGCTTTGATACTGCGATTCACTCCTAACAATTAACTATGTGGTTAGGGGCTTTCCTGCTAATATTCGTCCATACATGAACTATTATCATCTTATTTCGTCCCTTCCACGGAGAATACAGATAAAAATAAACACATATAAGATAACAGTAACCTTATGTATGCACTGCAAGTAATTTAAATACAACTTAATAAATAATCATGCACAGCAATCACATAACACAATGGTTTAACGTGGTTCACCCCCCCGGATGGGAATCTACATCCACAAAAATTGTTGTTTATCATTTAGGAAAGGGTACAATAGTTCTTTCGTCTACGCACTCAGCTGAATATGTTCTTCTTTCTTTCTCTAAAGATTAGGTATCAGCGCACTCAGCTGTAGAGCCTTTACAATGCTTTTCTCTAACAGATCTCACAATATTCAATAATATTAACCAAAATGAGAGTTAACCCTTTTCCTTTACAAAATTGCCTTATATATAGATCAAGACCCGTAGGTCATCTCTTTACATTTACGAAGGCAGAACCCTTAGGTTTACAAAACTGTCGCAGTTTGCCCAAAACCGGACTACTGATATCTGAAAGCGGATCTTTTGTTATATACGCGCCAACAGGTTGCTTCCACTGATATATTCCTTCTTTTCTGACCTTAGATGACTGGTTCCAGTAGTAGTAGTCTTCTTCCTATTGTGATCAATCACCTACCTCCGATCTGCACCTACCCACTGCTTGGTAGTTATCGATGATCTTTCCAAAAATAGGTCTTCTGTGACCTAACCAAAATAACTGCCTTCATCTGTCGATGCTATGCTTAGTTGGATCTTCGTTGACGTGGCACATCGCGGCGCTGTACTCCTCGCAGCACTGAACTCGCAGCTCCTCTGACACTATGCTGCACGCAACTTCGCAGCGTACCAAAACTTATCCCAAAATTGTTCAAACTTAACTGCGCTTAGCTCCGCAGTTCTCACAATTCTTCCTGTTCAAAATTGCCCCGTCTGGGCCAGGCCCAACAAGTACCTGGCATGCTGCAATTGGTCCAAGATGTCATTGATCCTAGCCAGAGGGTATCAATTATTGAGTGTGATATTTTTTAATTCTCTATAGTTAATGAACATCCTCTAAGTCTCGTCCTTCTTAGGTACTATGATAATAGATGACGCATAAGGTGAGGTGCTTGGTTGGATCACTCCTTGCTCCAACAACTATTGCAACCACTTATTCTCTTCATATGCTTCTATGACAGACTGATCTATATAGTCCGATGTCCAGCAATGGAGAATCTAACAATAGTTGTATATTGTTCTCCACCTCTCTCTTAGGAGGTATCCCCTTAGGATCCGAGAACACTTCTTTGTATGCCTACAATAGGTTCTCCAACTGTTGTTTCTTCTCTTTGGTACATACCTCTAGGGATACCTTCACTTTTATTGTTCCATATTCTTGTCGATTTTGTTTTAAGAATAGAAATACAAACTTCCTACTTAAACTGATCAAGTATTTTTCTTGGTTGCCACTTACCATAGAAATATTCAATTTACCTTTGTGTGCATTGATGATGAAGGATTTCTCGTCCTTGATCAAGAGGTATTGGTTCGATATCCTCATGAAGATTGCATCTCTCATATACATGTAGGGGATCCAAACACTATGCCAAAAACATCCATGGGTACTACGTCTACCTCCAATTCAGCAATATATGCACTTATGGAAAACTTGATCTTGCACTGCTTTGTGACTCTAATTTTTGCATCCTTATTTACCTATCATGTACTTCCAATCCAATATTATGTACTAGTTCCTTTAATATGAGGTTTTCTTGCAAACTAGAATCGAATAGATATTTTATATTGGCCTTATTGACCTAGTTCTTGACATGGAAGAGTTTTGTCATTCCTTTATCTTCCTTAGGGTGAAGGCTACTGAGATTCACCTCCTTATGCACTGTGGTATAGATAATCTTCTCGTCCACATCCAAGTTTCTTTCTAACTCCTTTATTCACTCAATGGCTAGAAGGTTCTTCTTATTGGAATCCTTCTTGTGGTTCTTAGGGTTTATCTTAGGATGTAACTTCCAACACTTGTCTTCAGTGTAGCCATTGAGGTTGTAGTGGTTACAGTGGTTTTTCAAATCCTTGCACTAATGTGTCGTGGTTGTATTCTTCTTCTCCTTTCCCTGCCACCTCTTCTTCCCCTCCTTGGTATCATCTTGGATCTCTTTCTATTTTGAACCACTTGGATATCATTTCTTCTAGCCTATGTTTTCTAGGTATTGTGCTTGTACACAAGCTTCATCAATTGACCTAGGATTGAAGAGCATTGCCTACCTTTGCATGTGACTATGTGTAGTGAATATAAATGTAATAATTATAATAATAATAAATAATAAGAGATAAGAGATACACATTAATAATTATTATTATTATATTTAATAATGAAAGGTTATGTCCTAACCTAGGGACATGACCATTCAAACCATTGTGACTAGCCAATGCTATAAGTACACTGTCACATGGAAATGCATGATCATCACATTATTCTTTATTCGATTATACTTTACATTCCTATATGGACTTTTTATTTATACTATATATTTTGGATACTTAGTAAGAGGGATTTTTCACTTCATTGGTATCATAGCCCTTTTTTGGGCATTCTACTGATTACAGCTTCTAGCCACACAAAAAAATTTAGTTCTTCTATACCTCAGCTTTTGTGCATCCCTAATTCTATAAAGCTTCTCTGATTTCAAGTGTTGCAATTACAAGAAAAGAAGATCATGAAAAGACATTACAAGCTAGAACAAAAGTCAAGGAGAAGTCTTTCAATAATTATGCTCTGAGGACAAATCATTTTTAAGGGGAAGGAAATGTAACACACACACACACACAGATATATAGTTAACTAATGAACAATTGTATAAGTGCCTTTAGGATTTGTATTTACATGAAACTATCATTGTATTCTAATATCATATATTATTCATTAATCAAATATATTCCTATATGGATTTTTTTATACTTGCATATCTATTTTGGGTATTTAATAATTGAACCAATCTGGTTCGCCACACTACGCAAACCCCTCAGATACTTGAGGAATACATATGGGTTCTTGGGTGAGATACCCAACATGATAGCCATCTTCTAGAACTCGGTGATGTATTCTTGCACACTCTGCCCCTACCTTTACCTCAAGTAATTCCAACATATTTATTAGTCCTCTACATACCCGATAGGGTAGAACTAGGAATTTATGAGGGTTTTTAAAGTCCTCCTACTTAGTTTTTTGGAAAATCATCCTCCATCCTAAGTGCTTCAGTGTGGATTTACCACTAGGTTAATGCATGGCCCTCTAACTTCAGTAAGGAAAATGATATCTTTTATTGCTTATCTATTTTATGGATGCGAAAATAAACCTCTAATTTCTGCAAAAAAAATTCAAATTTAAAGCATTGATATCACCTTAGTATGGCTTGATATCAACCTTTACTTCCATCTTGAAAAGAGACTAAGAAGGAATATTGGTACTAGAACTCGCAAACTCTTTCTGGGTCTCTTTTGTTGGCTCCTTTTCTAGGTCACTTTTATCTTTTGATTTCCCCTCTAATCCGAAATTTGAGTTAGAGCCTCTGAAATCACCAAAAGTTCCAAACTTGCTCTCTAGAGATTCAATGAGGTTTGACATGTTGCGTGAGATATCAACAACTTATATTTCCAGCTTTGTAAATCATTTCTTATAAGCATCTACCACTCCTTGAACAAAATCGTCCACCATGGCTAGGGTTTGAATACTTTTTGTTTATTTGACCACTAGATCCTGCAATTTCTCACAAAACCCCAAAGAAAATGTCTCTGATACCAATATGATTTGTAAATTGTTGTGGATATTCCATTGGAACAGATCATCATAATGAGTCTTACAACTTAGTTCATTGTGCTAACTTAATTCCATAAATTATTTAATACAATGGAACTAAAAGAGAAATAACTAGAGAAAAATCACACATCCATACAAATAACACAAGACATACCCTGGGAAATCCCACTAAGGGGAAAAAACTCATCCAAAAATGAGGACTATTCCTTGCTCTTTTCTTCTCCAAAATATACGGTATAAATACAAAGAAAGTGGTACCCTTTATGGAGTTACGTATGACTCTATGACCATAACGGTCTGCCTGTAGGATCTCTTACTTCCTCTATTTGTATCTACTATCCACTCATGTGTTGTTTCTCAACTGTGGATCAATAATTAACATCAAAATAATGGAACAGATTTTCCTTCTAAGGAACCGATATTTAACATATCCTGATAGACATCTAGGGTTAGTTTTAGGATGTTTTCATGCCCCAACTCCTTATTAGGGTTAGGGTTTTGTACCTTCTATAATTTTCTTGAAATTCCACACATGACTAGCTCCACATGTGTGAGAAATGAGAGATGACGTGGAATCAAATTGGTTCTGTGGTGGTCAACTAGATAGGTCAACTTACGGGGAGCATAAATTCCTCATACATGTTATAATTGAGGAAATTCTTACACTATTGGAAAGGTATCAATGTGTGGAGTATAAAATTTTGGTTCTATGAAAGTTTCACACTAAACAATTCCATTTAATCCCTCAAAATGGCCCCAAAAGGTTTTGGATGATTTTTTACCCCAAATATGAAAAGTAAGATCAGCCCCTAAAATGGGCGCTGCAAGCCAATTCCTCAAATTGTTCCACCTAGAAAGAACCAAATAGATGAAAAAATAGATATTGATCCATTTCATATCATCTCCAAATTTTATTCCTTTGGAATTTCTATTTTCTTCGTCACCTACAATGAGGCCTTCCACTCTATCACTTCCTAACTTAACAACTTTTGATGCCTATTCCGATATGTTGGATTCAATACTCCATCGAGTTTTTCTCTATCGAATCCTCTCCCGATGAGTCGCTTTCTATGTGACAACTCTGATTTCATGATCCTAATATCATGTTCTCGATGCCTCGACTGTAATGCCCCAAATTTGGTCGTGGATCACAATTGTCTAAGTCACTAGACTTCTTTATGCTTATTCACCTAGGTGGTGATTTGGGTCAATTATTTTCCAAATCCTAATGTCCAAAATTATAATTGAAGATAAATTGGACTAAGTTGGGCCACAATGAAGAGGTAAATTTCCCAATTCGAGTTGCTAATGAAAATATTAATTTGGGAATTATTTTTCAAAAATTTGCCATGCATCAAAATGATCAAATTGTCTAAGGAAAAAGTTTGTCCACAAGTTGGAAGAAGGTTTGACCAAGGTGTGAATGGGGTCATGAGGACACCAAGGAGGCCTTATCCTATGGTTGAATAGTCAAAAGTTTTCCTAGGAGATTCTTGGACCAAAAGAAGTTGTAATTATTTGGATTTGGTCATTTCCTTAAAACAAGGAGTGCATGTGGATACTCCATTATGATAATGGACCTAAATTCCTTTTAATCATTCAAGATTTATTAAATGAGATAACCAAGTCCAATTTGGTTAGCAAGTGGACACTTGAATTTGGTTATAGTTGGTCAAGGTGGTTAGAAGGCGCATTCATGAAGGTCAAGGTGGTTAGAGGGAGCACTCATGAAGGTAGTGGAGCAATTATGAACCACCAACTACCTAGTGCATGGTTTTGGGATGCCCATGGTATTGGAACATGGTATTGGAGATATATCAAGATTAAAAATAGCAGCAAAGAGCACTAGTATGGATTTTTTATGAATTGATATTGTATTGGAGTAGCTTAGGATTCTCTTTGCTTAGGTGATGCTCCCCTTGCATACCAAGAGGGTGATGGGCCCCTCATTTCTACTACACTAGTTGGGGTGTTTAATAGAATTCCAATTAGAGATTGGTGAGGAAGGTATTTAGCCTTTATTTCTCACTGATTTTATTGTAGCTGCAGATCATTTTTTCATGTTTGTTTCATTCTAGTTGAAGTTTCCAGTCATTTTCGGTGTGTTGTGGCAACTTTTGTTAGAGGTGTGGGTTTGGAGCAGTGTTTGCAGTTGGGGGTTGATGTCCTTTGTGCCATGGATGATGTTATGTAAAACCACTAATTTAATTAAAGACCTGCAATAATAAAATCAGGGTTCTTCTCCTTTCTCTGCTATCTATCTCTTCACTATCAGTATTTTGTACTCCTATACTCATTGTGTTGCAAATTTGACTAGCTTTCACTATTTAATCAATATCTTAACTTATGGGAAACCAAACCAAGTTATTTAAGTTGATGTAGGTTGGTGGGATAGTATAGATCACATCCCCACCATCGGATCATAAATTTGTGAGTCCTATGGGTCGTTTGGAATCGCTTATAAATAGACTAGTTGTGTTGTCCTGATTCTCCACTCAACTCCAAATCATTCATAATTGCAATAAAACCCAAGTAAGCTTGCACCAAATGATCCCTTCTACATTTTTGGCCTTAGTTGCATACTAAATATGTCCATATTGCACCATAAGCCATTGGGATTCTCCACATAAATCCTGGGGACTGAAAACCACGCTATCCTAGGAGTGATGTTCCAAAAAATGTGCCCCTGTCGAAGTAGGATTCTGCTAGGGATTTTTAGGAGTGTTATGAAGTATAATATGAACCTGCATAACTTTCAGAACAAAAATCAAAAACATTTCAGTTCCATTTGGATCCAATCAAAAACTGCTCAATTTCCTATCCTAGAATTTGAAATTTTCTCCTAGTTCCAATTGGTCAATTTCAAGCTAGTCATAGTGCGGGTCAAGGTTTCATGAAAAGTGTTTGTCAAAATTCATGAATCGAGACTCCATAAATAAGAGGTCCAATCCTTCATATCATATCTGAAATTTGACCTCCAATCATTTCTCTTGAGTTGCACCCTCTCCCAAGTTGTCTTCCAATGTCTAGAGTGAAGCAAAACACCTATTTTGGGGGTATTTCGATTCTCTAAAGTTGTAGGCGAGTTAATATATATGATTTCCATATTGGGGATATTGCAATGGTATTAGAGCATGTTCCTCTCCACCTATGGAATGTAACCTCGTAGTTGAAATCAGAATTGCAGCCATGTCCTGGTTCGGTGAAGAATATCTTAATTGTTGTGAAGATGAAGACTACGAATGGGATGAAAAGCAAGCATCATGTTCAGATGATGATGTGATGTATATTGATGGTGGACTGCATGTGGCGCATGAGGATGGTATGGGTCACACTATATACATTGGAGGTAGAAGGACTACTCCACAAAATTTCAAAATCATTGATGGTGGAGTATACCATGGAGGAAAGCTTCAACAAGTTGATCCTTATGAATGCCTTAGAGAATACCAATCTTTGAGGAAGGAGATCCGAGAAGAAATTCCTTTTCAAGGTTATTGCACCTTTAAGGATAGGGGATTGTATCCCAATGAGGACCTTGATTACAACACATTTCATAGAAGTGTTGCACATATTGTCGATGGTGTGTGTAGAGAAGTGGAAAAGAAGGAGCCTACTTGGGAAGATATAATGCATGGTTTCAAGAAGATATCACAAGACTTGAAGAAGATAGAAGAGTACTTCTCAAGGAAAGACTCCAAAATTTTTTGTGAAGGAAGTGGTACAAGCCATGATGAATCTACAATTGGAGATCAACCTTTATAGGAGCATAAAGAGAGCAAACATCAACCTATTTGTGGCAGCCATGATAATGAAGAATCCACAAGTCAATTGGAGAAGGATAACAAAGAAGCAGAAGCACATAACGACAAGAATGAAGCTGTGCACATGGATTCGCTCCAATAAAATGAATAAGTGAAGCAGAGCGAACCATAATCTATAGATGTGAGTATTCTTGTGGATCTCAGAGAGGAAGAGGATGAAAAAGAGCCATGAAGGTATGATCAAAATTCTAATTTTTGCAAGAGTCACTTCTCGTTGCATCCCCTTGAAGTACCTTCCACTTCATACCATGAAAGTGATATTGAAAATGCTTATAATGATAATCTATGTGAACCATATGTTGTGGATCTATGCCACAAGCGATATGATTTGTCACTTCATCCATTTGGAATGGAGATAGATGACACTCCAGACATGGATTGGAGAGCATCCACTGAAGGATGCGCAAGCATGGACATGGAAAAAAAATCATATATTAATGGATGCTCTAGTTTCTATATTGGTGGCATAGAGATCAACTTGAAGAGGTTGCTATGAGAGATAGTTCCCATGAAGATGAAGACCTTGTAGTGGAAGAAGATGAACAAGGATCAGCTTCCCTGTCACCACTTGAGCTTCATCGTGTAGTTGATCCAAAGAAGGAAGAATAGGATGTATGTCCTCAAGAACCACACTTTCCTGCAGGGCCATTGAAGATGAGAGAAAGGAAGATTGAAGAGGCCTTGAGAATCCTACATGACATTACTGCATTGGTGTCACACTGTTGTTGGAGAATGGAAGAGAAATCTTCCATTGAATAATTGGACAAGATTCGAAAGGAAATGAAATACATAAAAGGTAAATTTTTGCATTTTATTTCTGATAGAGATCATCTTCTTGAGCTTGTGGAGATGTTTCATAGTGCCTCATTAGAAGATGAAAAGGATACTGACAAGCTTACTCATGGGTTGGAGACCACCTGGGATTCTTTCAAGAGTACTCAAAGTGCACTTCAAAAATATGAGATTTAGATTGAACGCCTTCATGAGAAGCTGGTGAGATCGCACTCTACCTCCTACATTTTAGACATCGAACTCCATATGGATGATTGCATTCATGGATCAATGGAGGATACTCATGTGATGGTGTAACATGAGGTACATTCTAATTTGCACATGCTTGAGTAGGATCAAGCACTTGTTCTACCTCTAGGAGTTTGTCACACGGTCATGGGGGAGGCAGTTGACCATATTCATGTTGGGCTAGCCACTAGAGGAGGATATGCATCCTCAAGTTTGATGGATGGATTTTGCAGAGAGTTGGTTCACTATCTTTCATTCCACACATCTCTTACAGCCATGACACATGGAGATTGTTAGATTTTGAGCATTAATTCAGCATACTCTAGGATCTTTACTGAGAGAATAACATGTACAACATATCAATCATATCAAGCATGTATCAAGCATATCAAGAAATCACATAAGACAATGGACACATAGAGTTTCACTCGGGAAAACCATAAAGGTGAAAGAGATAGAGTGAGCAATGATACAACCAAAGTACAAGAGATATCTTCTCCTAGCAGTTGATCCTCCTCCTCACATGTGTGCCACTTTTCGAGTGATGGAAGAGTGAGTAATGAGATGATCAAATAGAGATATCCCGATCCCTATTTATACTTGTCCTGTCCTGCCCAATAAACCTATGGGGACGACTTGTCTAACTCGGCCTAATAACCCCTGGTTACATTAATCTGGGTCGACCCCTTAATAGGTGGTCTAATAACCCATCAACAAGTTACGACACTTGCAACACTTGTCAATACAAATGATGACACTTCCGTATAGAGGAATAATACATCTCTATAGGAGTGCAATAAATACATAGATGAAATACATTCCAAAGTTACATATACATCAACAGAGATGAAGATTGGGTGAATGGATTCTTTCTCTTGGTGCCACATGAGGAGCAGGAACATCCCACATTCTCTCTTGATGATTTGATGGTCAAGACATGGGGTTTGACAAGCGCACATGTCCCTTACCAGAAGCATCATAGGCATATACCTTCACTCTTTGATGACTTCATCATGCATAGTTACGCATGAGAGTTCCACTTGAGCCAATTGAGTGGAACAAGTGCCAGAGAGTTGTACCATTGTACCAGTGCACAACTTTCCAATAAGGAAGCTAAATCCTTTCCATTTGGATCAGTCAGATGGAGTGTTTATTCATCCAAGGATTGGGTGGATAGATACATGCCTGAGAGGCATACCCAAGGGGGTAAGTTTCTTGCTTGCACCAGTGGAGATTCATTTGACACATATTTCATCTTTTGTGAGCAACAAGGGAATCAATGGTTGGTAGGTGATACCTTTAGTATTCATGGAAGGACATGAGACTCTCACCTATGGCATTTAGGTGAGACATGGAGCACTGTTGTGAGACTTAGTGCTATCATGCACATGGAATATGAGGAGTCTCATATTTTGATGGAGAGTTTCACTAAGATGATGCACTTGGTTGGGAGTGATGCACTTCCAATATTGTGTTGGAATCTTGGTATCTTTCATGATGCTATATCTTCTATATGGCAGTGACATTGTATGGTTTGCAGTTGATACAGTGGGATCCATGCATCCTTTTGCATGATGGACTGTCTTGGATAGAATTGTTGTATGTTGGAGTGTAGTACAAGAAATGGGATCCTGGCATTGCTTGGTATGAGCTCAGTTGGAACAACAGTTTGGGTGTTGGATTGAGAGAGTGATCCAACCCACATGGGTATGAGTCTATCTATGCAGAGCAGTGTTCCAGTTTCTTGTAGGGAGACCATTCGAGAGGTGGACTCAGTGTTCTCATGCTTCGTGGGATTGGAGTCTTCATGAGGCTCCTTATGCAGAAACTTTGCAGTGAAATGGTGGATGCACCATACACCTTGCATTTCTCGGGCTGATTTGGGACCCTGGGATCATTTTGGGACTCAGTTGTTTCAGTTGGGTTAGTGGCGGGATAGTTGGTTGGATGGAGTTATTCATGTGGGAGATGGTTATGATCAATGTGGCATAGCAGCAACATGATGGATCTTTTGAGCTTAGCTTGGAATTGAGAATTCCAATGCTAGACAGTTCAACAACAGATTTTGATGGTGAGAATTCATTGTTTGGCTTCATGTTTTCTATGGATTTGATGTCATTGCTTTAGTACATGCAATATTTGGAGGGGAGTACTTGTAATGTTCCCAAATTTGGCCATGAAACACAATTGCCTAAGTCACCTAGACTTGTTCATGCTTATTCACCTAAGTGGTGATTTGGGTCAATTATTTGCTAAAGACTAATGTCCAAAGTTATAATTGAAGATAAATTGGACTAAGGTGGTCCACAATGAAGAGGTAAAATTCCCAATTAGAGTTACTAAGGAAAATATTAATTTGGGAATTATTTTTCAAAAGAAAATAACGCATCAAAATGATCAAATTGTCTAAGGAATTTTTTTTTCCACAAGTTCGAAGAAGGTTTGACCAAGGTGTGAATGGGGTCATGAGGACACCAAAGAGGTATTATCCTGTGTTTGAATAGTCAAAAGGGCGCCTAGGATATTTGTGGACCAAAATAAGTTGTAATTCTTTGGATTTGGTCATTTCCTTAAAACAAGGAGTGCATGTGGATACTCCATTATGATAATGGACCTAACTTCCTTTTAATCATTCAAGATTCATTAAATGAGTTAACCAAGTCCAAATTAGTTAGCAATTGGACAATAAAAGTTTTTTAGAGTTGGTCAAGGTGGTTATAAGGTGCATTTATGAAGGTCAAGGTGGTTAGAGGGTGCACTCATGAAGGTAGTGGAGCAATTATGAACCACCAACTACCCAATGCATGGTTTTGGGATGCCCATGGTATTGGACCATGGTATTGGATATCTATCAATATTAAAAGGAGCAGAAAGGTGTACTATCAGGGGTTGTTGATGAATTGATATTGTATTGGAGTTGCTTAGGCTTCTCTTTGCTTGGGTTATGCTCCCCTTGCATACCAAGAGGGTGATGGGCCCCTCATTTCTACTACACTAGTTGGGGTGTTTGCTAGCATTCAATTAGATATTGGGGAGGAAGGTATTAAGTATTTCTCACTGATTTTATTGAAGCTTCAAATCATTCTTTCATGTTTATTTCAGGCCAGTTGAAGTTTCCAGTCATTTCTGGTGTGTTGTGGCAAGTTTTGTTAGAGGTGTGGGTTTGGAGTAGTGTTTGCAGTTGGGGGTTGATGTCATTTTTTCCATGGTTGTTTTTATCTATAGCCACTAATGTAATTATATACCTACAATAATAAAATCAGATATCTTATCCTTTCTCTGCTATCTATCTCTTCACTTTCAGTATTTTGTACTCATATGCTCATTGTGTTGCAAATTTGACTAGCTTTCATTGTTTAAGCAATATCTTAAATTCTGGGAAACCAAATCAAGTTTTGTAAGTTTTTGTAGGTAGGTGGGATGGTATAGAGACCATCCCCACCATCATATCAGAAATTTGTGAGGCCTAGGGGTCGTTTGTAATCATTGGAAATAGATTAGTCGTGTTGTATCGATTCTCCAATCACCTCCAAATCATTCCTAATTTCAATAAAACCTATATAACCATGCACCAAGTGATCCCTTCTGTATTTTGGGCCTTATTTTCAAACCATATACATTCAGAGTGCACCAAAAGCCGTTGGTATTCTCTACATAAATCCTAGGGACTGAAAACCATGTTGTCCCAGGAGTGTTGTTCCCAAAAAAAGTGCCCCTGTCAAAGTAGGAGTATGCTAGGGAGTTTTGGGAGTTTTCTGAAGTCTGATATGACCCTACATAACCCTGTATAACTTTCAAAAAATAAATTATAAAACTTTCGGTTTCATTTGGATCCAATCAAAAACCGCTCGATTTCCTAGCCTACAATTCGAAATTTTCTCCTAGTTCCAATTGGTCAATTTCAAGCTAGTAGTAGTGTGGGTCAAGGTTTCATGCAAAGTGTTTGTAAAAAGTACTGAAACGGGACTCAATAAATCATAGGTCCAATCCTTCATTTCATACCTGAACTTTGACCTCCAATCATTTCTCTTGAGTTGCACCCTCTCCCAAGCTAGCTTCCAGTGTCCAGAGTGAAGCAAAACACCTAGTTTTGTGGAATTTCAATTCTATAAAGCTATAGGTGAATTAATATCTTTGATTTCCATATTGGGGATATTAAATAGACTTCCACTATGTCAGGTATTGATACATCAGAACTCTCCAATCCATAAACCTTTCCACTCTGTGACTATTAGTAATCTACTCAGATGGCTGACCTATGATGAGGCATTGCCAATACATCATCTTCCAATTATGCTTGATATGAAGGCTAGGATCACGCCCGATAACACATTGAATAGTTGTGATCTCTTTTAACACAACAATCCCAGTACTCCATCAGGTTCACTTCTCCACTTATCATATGGGTTCAGTCACCTTTGATATCTAGTAAAATGCTTGAGATCTCTCCACCAAGTCGTTTCTCGATGTTGACATGCATCTGAATTGTTGCATGCAGCTACACCTTGTTCCCAAAATATTCAATCCACTATCGATATCACACTCAATCTCCAATGCCTGGTTCTTCATCCAGATGCTCACGCATCATGTGTATCATTTACATATAATGTAATATAAAAATCTTATTTTCTATTGTAAGCAAGCATTTGATTGAATACTTACAAAATTTTATATGCAAGTTAAATCGAGGTATTTTATTTGGTTTTAATAAAATTCAAATGGATTCAAATTCTTGAAAAGTGTTAATTTTATTAGTGAATATATAATAAAAAAACAAAACATCTTAATCATATTGTTTCAATATCAAAAATTTAAACTTCCTTGAAAATGCCAAACACTTCAAAAAAATAGGCGAAACAGTCATTGTTTATCCTAAATCTTAAGCAAAACAAATGGGATAAAAATGGGACATGTATTTTCAATTCATATATTACAGGTGGAAACAGAGTAGAAATCGAACATAAGAATAGTACAAATCAAGAAATAAAATTGAAGGAAACTGAAAAATAATTTTTGCAGTGATTCCAACTCAAAACATTAAATGAAATATATATTAAACAAGATGTCACTTCTTTGGAGGGAATGACTCTTAATAGTGTTTTTAATCCAATGAATGTTGATAGTTCTTATTGTTTCTAACATTCATTATTTCACTTCTCGGCATTTTGTTTACCATAAACATTGGACAAATTTGGAACAATATCATTTCATTTTGATCACTAGCTAGGCCAAGGCCAAGGATATCACTGATTAAAGTGAATAAATACAAGTATCTAAGTATATAACTCCAAAGCAATTCATAGATATCGATGCCCAAAAAAATAAGTGTCATATTAAATTCAAATCCCCTTCACTATATGAGTCACTTAATAGGATTTCCCAAACTATTGACCTAATGAACTACTTCATGAAGTAGTCAGGCTAAAATATATGTACTTTGAAAGAGTGGTATCTTCTCTTATCTCTCTAGTTACCCTATTATATGTATTTAGTTCATTTAAAAGAGATCATAAATTGAAATACTTGGCCAAGTTCTGAAAAATCAGTATTGTGCACACTTATTTCCATGGCACGTTAATTCATATATAACATATTGTCCCATATTATTTTGGTCACCAACCAAGGCCAAGGAGATATGTAAGGAAAGTGCATAAGGTACATTAAGTGCTCAACCATTGTAGGTGAGGTACACTAAGTGACTCTCCTTTTGTGGGTAAGGTATGAGGCATGAGTCACTTGCCGAAAAAGGAATAAGGGCTAGGAACATTAAGTAGCTCACCTATTTTCGATGAGGAGCAAGGGGGCATGAACCTACCCGCTCAAATGATTATAGAGAGGTTGAGGTAACACGCATGAATATCATCCATCTGGACGTTAAGGAATGTTAATTGCAAAGACCAATAAAGGAGGGCGAGGTATGTTAAATGACTTGAATGTTATAGTCAAGGGATGTGTTGCTTCGTCATTATGGGAGAGATAAGTTATGTGAGAATACCATTATGGTCTATGTATCATATACAATCCCATAAGATACCACCAAGAGGATGGGTTATGAGCTGAAAAAATATCCCATAAGAGACCATCGGAAGAGCCAGGCTACAAATGTGAAACTCGGCCCTAGAGAGGCTGAGGGGCATGGCATGACATGTTGGTTGTTTTAGTCAATTCCCCCAATTTCACACATAGCTTTACTAATTTAGTTTTTTCGTGAGGAAGTTATCTCTCACGTATCCTCGAGAAGATTATGGGCCCACATAGGAGAGTGACTTTGTTCCTAAGTTATGTATTTGGTGTACGGTTCAATGTAGGGTAAGTGGGAAATCCTAGAGATATGTTTAATAAATACTTTACTAAGGTAATTCCAACTAGTTATTTCAATATTATCTCATACAAAGACCATATTTTATAAACAAATGGAATTCACTTGGTAATTTTCATTTTTTTTTTCACAAGAAAATTACGATACTTAATATTAAAGTATGTAAGGTCGCCATCCAAAGCCAATACGGAAATTACAACAGTCCAGCCTGTGAGAGTCTAAATAGGATCCAAGCCCAGCCCAACAGAAAAACAAAGAAGGATCACCATTTCACAATCCAAACACGACTAAGAAGTTCCAGGATATGCCAATCCAGCAATACAGAGAAAACTAGTAAAGCAAATATTTACAGTAAAGGAAAATGTAAGGCCGAGCAATGCAAAAAAAGAAGTACAGGAAAAAGATGACTGTGTAATATTTAACAGCCATCATCAAAATGTTCCCATCGGCAGGGAAACAAAACGTATAGATAAGTATCAATTAGATCAGTCCCAAAAATTGCAAATGGATCAGCCATAAGCAAGACAAACTAGTCAGGGAATAACCGCCAATAACCTGTAGAAAGCATGGCAGATCCAGAAGTAATATCAAAATATATGCGACCCTCAAGTGCCAGAAGACCACGCCGAGAGAGTGTATCAACCTCCGAATTATGCTCCCTGTATATATGTAAAATCTCAGTCAATGGACAGTTGTTCAAGAGACCACGAGTGCAATCCATCCATGATTTAAGAGCAATGGCGTTGATGCAGGCACAGTTATTAGCCCAATTAATGATAGCAAGAGAGTCTCCAGCCACCTGCTCCAAATAGGTATAGGTATGGGCGTGCAGATTTAATGGAGTGGCGCCAGGTGTTGTATATCATTAAAAATTTCTGTAACTCATCTGGCATGATCATCAATGATATGAAATCAAAATTGTTGAAGCACAAACTGGAGGATAGCCAGCTCACTGTTTTGTCATCCTTTCTCCCATATAAAGTTGAAGATCTTTCACTTGGAACCAGATATTTGGGATATTTTCTTAAACCAAATGGGTATAAAATTGTTGACTGGCATTGGCTATTGAAAAATTTTGACAAGAAAATATTTCATTGGCAGTGGCGGTGGTTATCAAGTGGATGGCGCTTGATCCTTGCAAAATCTGTGTTACAAAATATGGGGGTTTTCTGGTTTTCACTTTGTAAAATTCCTAGAACTATTACGAACAGCATTCGACAGAAAATCCATCGGTTTATTTTGTCTGGGAATGGTAAACAAAAGATCCATTTAGTGGACTGGCACATAATTGCTCGTCCATATGCACAGGGGGGTTGGGCTATTAAAAATATTTTTCACTTCTCCACTGCTTTACTTGCCAAAAGTTTATGGCGTGCACTAACTGTTGATTGTTTATGGGGGCATATCTTAAAAGACAAATACTTTGGCAGGATGTCCACCATTCAATGGATCCGATCTAGGCGTAAGACTACAAAAGGTATCTCAAACATTTGGGTTGGACTACTACTTTCCTTTCTGATGTTGGCGGAGTGGTTGGCCTGGGCTCCGGGGAATGGTCACCACATTTTGATTGGGGAGGATCCGATTGTTGGTGGACCATCCAATTATAAACTGTTGACTTCATTGATATATCACCTCAGATGCCGTGGTTATTACTATCTTTTTCATATTTTGGTAAGCAATTATCCATCACAAACATTCCATAGCTAGTTGAATGCAACTCAACTGAGCTTGACTGGGGCGATGGCCGTCAAATGGCAGTCTTATATCTTAGATATTTATTGTGCCAATATACATCTATATGATGAGGATGATAGGTTACTATGGTCGTGGAACTCAAATGAAGGCTCGATTACTACACATTCTGCATATGAGGCAATATGCTTTAATAATCAGGGGGATTGGAAGTGGTGGTACAACATCTTCTAGCACTGGTGTATTCCTCTTCGGGTGAAAATATTCTCTTGGCTGTTATTGGGGGAAAAAATCCTCATTTGGGACAACTTACTGAAGCGGGGTTTCCAAGGCCCAAATATTTGTGCACTTTGTCATCTTGAGGCTAAAACATTCTACCATCTATTTGTAGTTTTCCCATTTACTATTAAAGTATGGTCCTATTTGGATGATCCCTACATCCACCTACAACATGGCGGGTCATTCTCCTTACAGGTTTGGTTTAAAAAATTATTTTCTGTTAATAATGATTTGGGATGTTTGGCTTGTCTTGTGGCATGGGAGATATGGAAATCTCGCAACCATAGCATATTTGACAATATCATTACTGAACCCAGTAGGGTTGCATGTCGTATCAAAGCACTCTCGGATGAATATATAATTTCCTCTACGGTGGGTCATGCTGGGGGTATACATAAACGTGTTACTTAGCCTCCCTTCCTTCTAAGATCTGGGAACCGAGCAAAATTCGATGGTGCTGCTATACCTTTGACTGGTCAATGTGGTGCTGGGGGATTCATTGAACTTCAAAATGGGGATTTGATTCGATTATGGATGAATGGTGGTGTTGGCACAAACACCAGAGGTGAGCTACTGGCTTTGTGGTTGGTCCTCTTTTTGGTAATTTTCATATACCCGCTCGAAGTTCGTTATTATCAAGTACAAATCATCGCTAAGGGTTTATTTTACTGCTATGCTCCATCTTCTAATGTGAACAATCCAGTTGTCTTTATAATAGGATATTTATTCAACAATATGTGAAATATTGTATCACTAATGATATGCGTTCCCACTCTATATGTTCCTTGTACCTTTTATGAACCTATAAATCCATATCGAAATTCAATTAACAAATTGTGAAATCCATTGGTGGAAGCACTCCACTTTCAAAATTAAGAACCCCAGTGACTTACATAGGATTATAAAGACCTCATTATATTGTCCTTGTTTAGTTATAAGATGTACAACCACATATTTATCTTTCTACTAAGATAAATACCTTCATAATTACCAATATTTTCTAGGAGTAACTTTATAGTCAAAAGGGTGTCTAGTTTATGTCAAATAAATGAATCCCTCTTTGTTCTACACAATTTAGTGATATGGTGAGGAAGGATTTCTATTCGTAAGATCTATACTTTACTGAGAAAGGATTTCTATTCGTAAGATATATACTTTACCAAGCAATTCACGCATTCTAGGATCATCATGGAGAAGCTAGACTTGTTTGGGTAGGAGGTTAGAAAAAGTAAAAAATGAAAGATAGGTAGATAATTGGATTACCTAGTAGAAATGGTAATTGTAATGGACCAAAATTGGTGGGTTATGCCATAATTATTGATTGAAACTAGAGTATTATGGTAATGTATTGTACTAGCTACTCCAAAAATTCTATCCTTGGGTAATAATAAGGGAAGATTTGATCATTGGGGCTCCCATAATAGCATCTTATTACTTTTTGTACCTAACAATGCACAATTGCATAAATCCAGAATTCTTGACTTATGAAACTTATATATCAAAAATTTATCTTCTTTAGTTCTTAGTACTTAGTAGTAGGTCTAGCTAGTAAGGATCCAGTCCCCATAATCAACCCTAGAACATAAATTACAAGGGCATGCAAAAACAAGATCTAAAAAAGAATAAATAAAACACATCAAGATATCAATGTCATGGATTGAAGTGCCATTTCTAAATATATTTATGTCCCTTTTTCCCACTCAAATTGAAAGATTGAAATACATAAATGAGAAATATTAATGGGTTAGGTCAAAGTCAAGCATAGATTTAGATCAAGATTGAAACCCTATTGCGAAGGTAGGGGCAAATGCAGAGTGAATAGATTGGGTTGAACCATCATAAACCGTAGCATTTTGCCTAATCCTAACACCCCTTCTTGTACCAACTTTTCCTTTGGTCTCATTCTTGTTCCAACTCTTGATGCAGATACAAAGGTAGAGTCTGGAGATAAGATTGCGGATATAGTTTGCCCCGAAATATCATGAGTAGAAGGAACATCCAGGGTGAAAACTACAGTCAATAAATCAACAAATCCCATTGTAGTCAATTCAATGATGGGCCACCACCCATCATTTAAGCATATTATTGTTCTAGGATATTAAGACTAAGAATCCACGACATAGTTTTGAAATGTTGTTATTATAGATTACTAGCACAGCCACTTAACTTGTGGTCGGTGAACACCGATAGGTCAAAAGTAAAGTGTCATGAACAAGTTACTTGTTACTTGTTCTCCATGCTTAATTCTAATCACCTATTATATATACCTTAGCTACATGTTACCTTATTTAGTTAAATGGGTTTTCTCTTACTCCATGTTATCCATACATGAGGTACGAGTTAGCCATGCATTAGCTACCCGTTTTTTTTTTTATAATTGTTTATTTTGAATTTTGAACGACGACCATGAAATCAATTTGGACATTACACTTATCCTATTCTCATTTAATCTATAAAAAGCATAGATGGCAGTCCACCCCAAATTCTATGATACAAACACCTATTGATGTAATTAAACAAGACCTAAACACTGGACAGTTTAACTTCTCTCTGAAGCCATGTATGTACAGTTGGATTTTTTTTAGAGATTTGTCCATGTGCAGTGTAGTGTTGTCTGGTTGTTACCTTTCGTTGTTCATACAGGGCAGTTGTTGTCCGCATAAAACCATATGGGACTGTAAAACATCTGAACCGATAGTAACCATAAGAAAAATAAGAGCAATAAAGCATGACACTATCATTGTTGGAAATATTGGTATAACAATGAGGAAAAGGAGGAATCACATCAACCAAGAATGAGGAAAAGGAGGAATCACATCAACAAACCAACCTAAAAACAAGTAACGCCACACAAAAAATAAAACAGGAAATGATAATGTTTGAGCTAACAAGAGAATTGTTGATTAGATCAAATAAATGATAGGTAATGGCTATTGTGGCTAGTGTGATCAATGTGGCTAATTATTTTAGGATGAGGATTTTAAAATTCAGGTGTAATATTTTTTTCCAATTAGATGTTATATTAAAAAACATTATTAAGTAATTGATTATCTGCATGTTTAAAGAGTCATTATTTAGTAGTTCCAGTCATTATTTAGCAATATCCGGGTCGTGTATCCCTCCATTTTCAGTTGAGAGAAAAAAAAATCAATGTGTTAGTCAACCCATCGTAACTAAACTAGCGATCTATTTTACTCATCTCAATCTGGAGAAGAAGTAATTGGTTCTTTATAACGATTAGGAACTGGAACATATGTTGTTGGACCTGTAACTGGGACTATTGCTTATGGGCCTACTATTGTTGGATCTGCTGACATGGATGTTGGTCTTGCTATTTTTCTTGTTGGATAATCATATTTACGATGATAGAATATTACTAGCATTTTCAATGGGTTTTCTATCATTACATGTTACGTGTTATCGATGCATGAGCTACCAGTTCGATGCATCATCTACCAGTTATTTTTTAATTTTTTTATAATTGTTTATTTTGAATTTTTGGCCATCCTCTTTCAATCTAACCATTAGTCCATACCTTTCAGTCTCAGTCCATACCATCATATCAGAAATTTGTGAGGCCTAGGGGTCATGTGTAATCATTGGAAATAGATTAGTTGTGTTGTCTCGATTCTCCAATCACCTCCAAATCATTCCTAATTGCAATAAAACCTCTATAACCAAGCACCAAGTAATCCATACTGTAGGTTGGGCATTAGTTTCAAACCATATACATCCATAGTGCACCAGAAGCTGTTGGGATTCTCCACATAAAGTCTGGGGACTGACAACCATGCTATCCCAGGAGTGATGTTCCCAAAAAATGTGCCCTTGTCGAAGTAGGAGTATGCTAGGGAGTTTTTTTAGTGTTCTAAAGTCTGATATGACCCTGCATAACCCTGTATAACTTTCAGAAAATAAATTAGAAACCTTTTAGTGCCATTTGGATCCAATCGAAAACCGCTCAATTTCCTAGCCTAGAATTTGAAATTTTCTCCTAGTTTCAATTGGTCAATTTCAAGCTAGTCATAGTGTGGGTCAAGGTTTCATGCAAAGTGTTTGTAAAAAGTAATTAATAGGGCCTCAATAAATCAGAGGTTCAATCGTTCATTTCAGACCTGAACTTTGACCTCCAATCATTCCTCTTGAGTTGCACCCTCTCCCAAGTTATCTTCCAATGTTCAGAGTGAAACAAAACACCTAGTTTTGGGGAATTTTGATTCTATAAAGTTGTAGGTGAATTAATATCTTTGATTTACAGATCGGGGATATTAAATCGAATTCCTACATGTCGGGTCTTAATACATCATAACTCTCCACTCCATCAACCTTTCCACTATGCGCCTATCAGTAATCTACTTCAATGGCTGGCCTCCGATGAGGCATCGCCAATACATCATCTTCTAATTACGCTTGATCTAATGGCTAGGATCACACCCAATAACACATTGAATATTTGTGATCGCTTTTGTCACAACAATCCCAGTACTTCATCAAGTTCACTTCTCCACTTATCATATGAGTTCAATCACCTTTGATATCTAGGAAAATGCTTGAGATCTCTCCACCAAGAATTTTCTCGATGTTGACATGCATCCGAACTGTTGCATGCAGCTACACCTTGTTCCAAAAATATTCAATCCACTATCGGGATCACACTAAATCTCCAACGCCTGGTGCTTCATCCAGATTCTCATGCATCACGTGTATCATTTACATATAATGTAATATAAAACTCGTATTTTCTATTGTAAACAAGCATTTGATTGAATACTTACAAAATTTTATATGCAAGTTAAATCGAGGTATTTTATTTGGTTTTGATCAAATACAAATGGAGTCAAATTCTTGAAAAGTGTTAATTTTATTAGCGAGTATAAAATAAAAAAACAAAACATCTTAATCATATCGTTTCAATATCAAAAATTTAAACTTCCTTGAAAATGCCAAACACTTCAAAAAAATAGGCGAAACAGTCATTGTTTATCCTAAAGCTTAAGCAAAAAAAATGGGATAAAAAATGGGACGTGTATTTGCAATTCATATGTTACAGGTGAAAACAGAGTAGAAATCAAGAAACAAAATTGAAGGAAAATAAGAATAGTACAAATCAAGAAATAAAATTGAAGGAAACTGAAAAATAATTTTTGCAGTGATGCCAACTCAAAACATTAAATGAAATATATATTAAACAAGATGTGACTTCTTTGGAGGGAAAGACTCTTCATATTGTTTTTAATCCAATGAATGTTCTTATTGTTTCTAACGTTCCTCTTTTCATTCATTATTTCACGTCTCAACATTTTGTTTACCATAGACATTGGACAAATTTGGAACAATATCATTTCATTTCGATCACTAGCTAGGCCAAGGCCAAGGACATCATTGATTAAAGTGAATAAATAAAAGTATATAAGTATATAACTCCAAAGCAATTCATAGATATCATTGCCCAAACAAATAAGTGTCATATTAATTAATTCAAAGCCCCTCCACTAGATGAGTCACTTAATAGGATTTCCCAAACTATTGACCTAACGAACTACTTCATGAAGTAGTCATGCTAAAATATGTGTACTTTGAAAGAGTGGTATCTTCTCTTATCTCTCTAGTTACTCTCTTATATCTATTTAGTTCATTGAAAAGAGATCATAAATTGAAATACTTGGCCAAGTTCTGAAAAATCAGTATTGTGCACACTTATTTCCATGGCACGTTAATTCATATATAAAATATTGGCCCATATTATTTTGGTCACCAACCAAGGCGAAGGAGATATGTAAGGAAAGTGCATAAGGTACATTAAGTGCTCAACAGTTGTAGGTGAGGAACACTAAGTGACTCGCCTGTTGTTGGTAAGGTATGAGGCATGAGTCACTTGCCGAAAAAGGAATAAGGGCTAGGAACATTAAGTCGCTCACCTATTGTTAATGAAGAGCAAGGGGGCATGAACCTACCCGCTCAAATGATTATAGAGAGGTTGAGGTAACAAGCATGAATATCATCCATCAGGAGGTTAAGGAATGTTAATTGCAAAGACCAATAAAGGAGGGCGAGGTATGTAAGTGACTTGAATGTTATAGCCAAGGGAAGTGTTGCTTGGCCATTATGGGAGAGATAAGTTAAGTGAGAATACCATTATGGTCTATGTATGATATACAAGCCCATAATATACCACCAAGAGGGTGAGTTATGAGCTGCAAAAATATCCCATAAGAGACCATAAGGAGGGCAAGGTTACAAATGTGAAACTCAACAGTAGAGAGGGTGAGGGGCATGGCATGACATGTTGGTTGTTTTAGTCAATTCCCCCAATTTCACACATAGCTTTCCTAATTTAGTTTTTTCATGAGGAATTTATCTCTCACATATCCTAGAGAAGATTATGGGCCCACATAGGAGAGTGACTTTGTTCCTAAGTTATGTATTTGGTGTAGGGTTCAATGTAGCGTAAGTGGGAAATCCTAGAGATATGTCTAAGAAATACTTTACTAAGGTAATTGCAACTAGTTATTTCAATATTATCTCATGCAAAGACCATATTTTATAAACAAATGGAATTCACTTGGTAATTTTCATATACCCTGTAACATCTCGAAATTTCACAAAAATTTAAAACTTTTGATAACAACATTAATGGATAATAATAGTTGCGGAAATAACAAATTGAAATTGTGGCAGCATTAATTATACAGTTGACAATACTAAACATGCATTAATTTATGTTTTAGCAGCATAATGATAATGACATTTTAAAGTATGTTTAGTAAACGTGTTTAGGATAATAAATATGATAAATGATTGGTAGTTTGATTCGACACTATTTTCTTTCGCATAGATACTGACAATTTGACTTTTAATGAAAAGGGTGTCCTACGAAGTACCCTGGAGCTTACTTAGCTGTAATGCTAAAGCATCTTGATTGTCCTATGTGCAGACGACAGGTAAGAGATTTCATGGCTGTGTAAAAACAAGTCCGAATAGTTTCAAATTCAAAGTCGTAAATAAATAAAATGTTAGAAATTTATTTGCGATCCACCAAGAGTATGCAGGTATGGTTTCCACTGTAATAGTTATTGTTTCAATGTTATTTTACGACTTCAATGTGTTTAGAACAGTATTGTCTAAAAACATCATTATGCTATTAGTTTTGTCACTAAGATCTTCAATGTTATAGTAGCTAGCCTTTTTGTCGTCTCCGGCAACTATGTACCTTCAACGTCATTGTTAAAGTTTATAGTGAGAAATTAAAACAAGCGTACATAAACTTTGGTTATCTTTGTGTTACCCTTTTGCCAAAGGTTTTTCAAGAAATGTCTAAACTAAAGACTACCTATACTTATATTAGTGGAATTTATGTGTATGTCGATGATGTCACTAACTAAAGTTAAGTCTCTTGTGTATGGACTATAACCATTATAATTTTATAAGTTTTAATTGTACATGATTGTAATTACTTATTGTTGGCATAAGAGAAACTATGTCAAACTATGACCCTAGTTATCTTATTAACTAAATATCCAAATGGTACATTTATTATCTAAATCCACAAATAATAAATTTGGAACTATATAATAATTTGATTGATAATTCATTGGAAGATAAACATGGAGTGTAACTCAAGTCCATACGAACTTAGGACTCCGACTTAATATAACATATAACGTTATAGGTTTGAGTTTTTATATTTTAATTTAATTCTATACAGAATAGAACCTTGGAACTATATAACAATGGAAGTTTGATCTAAAGGGTTTGTGTATCGTCGAGGGTCAAACGATACCATACCTAAGCCTTAACTTAGAACCATACAAAATTTGTGATTCATTATACAAAGGCATAATGTTTTAATGTCGTGTCTACAGTTTTGAAATGTAATGTTGAAACCATAACTCTGACATGCAATAACTATTTGCAGGTTGATGTGCTGGCTCATTTATTTGATACGATCATTGGGTCACTAGAGGATCGTCCTTCGATCATGCATTGAAGTCTTGGCATGATAGCTCCTCTTGACAAGGATTTAGCCAATCCATGTAAGTTGATATCGTTGTAATGGCAAGGTTTGAAGCCACCGTGTAATGTTTGTATGTGATAAACCTCCGAGCTGAAGTGTAACTCCAATCATTCGTGATCCACTATGGACTATACTCTGCATGTGAAGGGACATTGTATTAAATGCTAGGGTTACTCGTCCCATCATTGTATCATTGGCGCAATGTCGTTCGTTGATTAACATGGATATTTACCATTGGATCAAACCCTAGAATTTGGTCGACGTTTGGTTTATGAGTTTGGAAATGAGAGTTATTGTATCCATTGTTCTCGGCCTGTGGCCGACAAGCTGCCAAATTTTTAGCCTAAACCTGTATGACGTTCGACCTTGAGACCTCTGGCTTGAGAGAGTTACAGTTTGCTCTTCATCCCTGCAACAATGTTGTTTGATAGACTGTGTAAATAGTTTTTCTGTTATCAAGATCGAAGTTCTGGAATTCGTCATTCTATTTTGAGTTGAAGTTGTTACCCTGGTATAGCTAGACCGAGAGTTTTCTTATAAAATTTCCAGTGTAGAGTCATTTAAAGAATCTGACGAAGGTGAAAAGCTTAGGTAGTTTCATAACGAGGTAATGTTGTTTTAACGAACAGCAATCTCTGTAATGATTTAAAGTTTTTCTATTCACAGATTTGAAAAGATATCAATCTTCTAGGTTTTAACCTTCGTTTTAAATGTTAGTTGCAGGTTAAGAAGTATGTTCCGGATGATGTTTTGGTAGCATATGGCAAGCTTTACAATTGGTAAGCTCTGGGTCTTCTCATAAACCTTCGTAGGTGCTCTGTATGGTTGATGGTGTTTCAAGAATGGAGTTGCAGGTCCTGTCGTGGCTCGTTGTGGTTGTTTGTCCAATGCTATGTCTTAAAAACATAATTTGTTTAGTGTCGGGACTCTCGTTTGATTAGAATGATGTTTAGTTTCTATACTTTAATGTTTGATGTTGCCGACTAGAGTTGTACTCGTCGATGCTTGTTAATTTTTTTTGGGTTCTATCATACTGTTGGAACTGGGGATAAACCCTGTAATGTTTGTTTGCAAACAGTAATGTAATCTCATTCTGAGAATCATGATTTCGATGCTTAAGTTTTGAGATAGAGTCGTGGGCTCGTTCACCGTGTAAATGATACTTCTCCTTTCGGCAATGAAATAGTGTATTAAATATTTTGTGTAGATTTCCGTGTTGTTCGACTTAAGACTGTTGGTTGATGTCGTATTTCTTCGAACTCGAAAAGGGTTTAAGGATTTCGTCGAAACGTTTTTCAATCTGTTTGCAAGTAACAAATAGGGTCATACCCTAGTTCATACTTGTTTGAAATGTGAGTTTTGAAAAGTAAAACTAAACAATATTTAAGATATCGACTAGGGTTCGATTCAAAGTCTAAGTAGAATGAAATGTTTTCCTATTGTAAAAGAAAATCGTATAAGATAACTATTGAAACGCTGTAGATTTATAAAAATGATGGAATGAGAAATACAAGCAGTGTGTGTGTATGTGTAAAGTGAAAACTAAATAATATAGAATTGCTATATAATGCTATGGTTTGCAGCATGTAAATGATGATAATACAGTGAGATGATAATCATGATAAACATTAGCAGAGATAATAAATTCAAGTGTCTGTAAACAAAATGAAAACTGGTGATGATTGCTATGTACAATCCTATTCTATGATCACTATCATTTAATTTGCTACTCTGTTATGATACATATATACCTGTGATTTCTATATTTTTATGTACAGGATAAGGATAAGAATGCAGAAGTTATGCATTAATTAAATTTTCAGAAAGCTCTGATACTTTATAATACATACATAGATATTATGCAGAACCTTCTACTATTATTTAACTTGGAAACAGAAAACTGAAACATATATAATTACTATCTATCTATCAAATTCAAAATGGCAATTTGCCTATCTTCTAATCTATTTTTAATTTACGTATCTCTACTAGAGTACGATGCTTCAAAACAGCATGTGGAAAAATAGAGGTATTGGTTTACCAATTCAACTTCAACATTAAACTTATACATTCAGACTTAAAACAATTTCTAGGATTAGATTCTTTTTCGAAAATAGAAAAACAGAAAATACTAGTTAAACAGAATAGAATCATTCACTGGGAACTAAGTTAGAAATCTGTAGAACCTGAGAAAATCTGTAGAACCTGAGAAAATCTGTAGAACATGAGAAAATATGTAGGGAAACAAACAGCCTAAGAAGACTGTTCCACCCAACCAGATTCCTGAAAACAGTTGAATATTGTCTTAGGACCCCTGATCCTGTTCACTGAACCACCAGGAGGAAGAAACTCAGGAATGAGGACTTCTTCTTGTTGTAGCAATTCACTTCTGAATCTTCAATAGATAGCAATCCAATAGACTTGCACCAGCATTTCTAGTTCCTCTCAGCAATAATGCAGACTCAAAAATTACAGTCACCACTAACCTCCCTATTTGAATCTCTCTTGAAATCACCTGATTCCCAAGAGAAAAATATTCTACAGAAATATTGATTAAGGGTTGTCTGCCCAATTCGAATTTGCCTTTATAGGCTGCCTAGGCCTTTTAGATGTTACTGGGTCATTAAATGAGCTACCTGCTCACTCCCTCCACCTGGGGGATAATGCCTTATTTTAGGGGAAGTTGTCCCATAACCAACAGTTAGTGGTGTGATGCAACTGTTGCCATGTGTCCCATACCTTCCAACAGCTTCCATTCCTCCTAGTAGGTCAGTGAACACTCATTCAACAATCCTCTTGGGTGTTTGTCTCCTAATTAATTTATTTAAATAATAATATTCAGTAATTACATTCATCCATGATCAAAACTGATCATAATTACAAAACTTTGTAATTTAAATTAACATAAAGTATTTTTGCAAATATAATAATAATTTTCAGAAATTTGGGTAGGTGACATACCCGCTCAAAATTCATTATTATCAAGTACACATCATCGCTAAGGGTTTATTTCACTGCTATGCTCCATTTTCTAATGTGAAAAATCCAGTTGTCTTTATAAGAGGATATTTATTCAACAATATGTGAAAGATTGTATCACTAATGATATGCGTTCCCACTCTATATGTTCCTTGTACCTTTTATGAACCTATGAATCCATATCGGAATTCAATTGACCAAATTGTGAAATCCATTGGTGGAAGCACTCCACTTTCAAAATTAAGACCCTTGGTGAATTCCATAGGATTATAAAGACCCCGTTACTTTGTCCTTGTTTAGTTATAGGATGTACAACCACATATTTATCTTTCTACTAAGCTAAATACCTTCATAATTACCAATAAATTTTTCTAGGAGCAACTTTTATAGTCAAAGGACATGTCTAGTTTATGTCAATTAAATGAATCCCTCTTTGTTCTACCCAATTTAGTGATATGGTGAGAAAGGAGATCTATTCGTAATATCTATACTTTACCAAGCAATTCACGCATTCTAGGAGAGAAGCTAGACTTGTTTGAGTAGGAGGTTAGAAAAAGTAAAAAATGAAAGATAGGTAGATAATTGGATTACCTAGTAGAAATGGTAATTGTAATGGACCAAAATTGGTGGGTTATGCCATAATTATGGATTGAAACTAGAGTATTATGGTAATGTATTGTACTAGCTACTCCAAAAATTCTATCCTTGGGTAATAATAAGTGAAAATTTGATAATTAGGGCTCTCATAATAGCATCTTATTACTAGTACTTTAGATTTGGTTATCCATTTCCTTTTGTACATAACCATGCATAATTGCATAAATCCAAAATTCTTTGACTTATAAAACTTATATATCGAGAATTTATCTTCTTTAGTTCTTAGTACTTAGTAGTAGATCTACCTATTAAGGATCCAGACCCATAATCAACCCTATAACATAAATTACAAGGGCATGCAAAAACAAGATCTAGAAAGAATAAATAAAAACACATCAAGATATCAATGTCATGGATTGAAGTGTCATTTCTAAAGATCTTTATGTCCCTCATTCCCACTCAAATTGAAAGAGGCGAGCATAGATTTAGATCAAGATTGAAACCCTATTGCGAAGGTAGGGAAAAATGCAGAGTGAATAGATTGGGTTGAACCATCATAAACCGTATCATTTTACCCAATCCTATCACCCCTTATTGTACCAACTTCTTGTTTGGTCTCATTCTTGTTCCAACTCTTGATGCAGATACAAAGGTAGAGTCTGGAGATAAGATTGCGGATATAGCTTGCCCCAAAAAATCATGAGTAGAAGGAACATCCAAGGTGAAAACTGCAGTCAATAAATCAACAAATCCCATTGCAGTCAATTCAATGATTGGCCACCACCCATCATTTAAGCCTATTCTTGTTCTTCTTTTTCTAGGAGATTAAGACTAAGAATTCATGGCATAGTTTTGAAATGTTGTTATTATAGATTACTAGCACAACCACTTAACTTGTGGCATGTGAACAGGGATAGGTTACGAGTAAAGTGTCATGAACAAGTTACTTGTTCTCCATGCTTAATTCTAATAATATATTATCTATGCCTTAGCTATATGTTACCTTATTTAGTTAAATGGGTTGTCTCTTACTCCTTGTTATCCATACATGAGGTACGAGTTAGCCATGCATTAGCTACCAGTTATTTTCTTCCTTTTTTATAATTGTTTATTTTGAATTTTGAAGGACGACCATGAAATCAATCTGGGTAGTACACTTATCATATTCTCCTTTAATCTAGAAAAAGCAATGGTAGTCCACCCCAAATTCTATGATATAAATACCTATTAATGTAATTAAGCAAAATCTAGACACTGGACAGTTTAACTTCTCTCTAAAGCCGTGTATGTACAGTTTTTTTTTAGAGATTTTTCCATGTGTTGGGACTGTAAAACATTTGAATCGATAGTAACCATTGTTGGAAATATTGGTATAAGAATGAGGAAAAGGAGGAATCACATCAACCAACCAACCTAAAAACAAGTAACGCTGCACAAAAAATAAAACAAGAAATGATAATGGTTGAGCTAACAAGAGCATTGTTGATTAGATAAAATAAACGATAGGTAATGGCTAGTGTGATCAATGTGGCTAATTATTTTAGGATGAGGAGTTTAAACTTCAGGTGTAATGTTTTTGTCCAATTAGATGCTAGATTAAAAACCATTGTTATGTAACTGATTATCTGCCTGTTTAAAGAGTCGTTATTTAGTAGTTCCAGTCATTATTTAGCAATATCCGGGTCTTGTCTCCCTTCATTTTCAGTTGAGATAAAAAAAAAAATATTAATGTGTTAGTGCACCCATCGTAACTAAACTAGCGGTCTATTTTACTCATCTCAATCTGGAGAAGAATGAACTGATTGTTTATAACCATCAAGAACTGGAACATCTGTTGTTGGACCTGTAACTGGGACTGTTGCTTATGGGCATTGGATCTGTTGACATGGATGTTGGTTTCGATATTTTTTCTATTGGCTCATTCTATTTACGCTCATAGAATAGTACTAGCACAATCAATGGGTTTTATATCACTACATATTACAAGTTATCTATACATGAACTACCAATTATCAATACATCATCTATTAGTTATTTTTATCCCATCCTACTTCAATCTACACGGTCTATAACCATTAATTCATACCTTTCATCATCTATTAGTTATTTTTATCCAATCCTACTTCACGGTCTATGACCATTAATTCATACATTTCATTCTCACGGTCTCTAAACATTAGTCCATACTTTTCAGTCTCAGTCCTGCCCATATCAATACAGCGTAATGAAGGTTTACAAGATAGATCAGATTTATAATTCTATACCATTCAGGAGGTATAATGCGTAGATCTGTAATATGAATTCGTTTTGTATTATCATTGAAAATTTATTAGATAGGTATGTCAATTATATCAACGCCCAAATGTATACAAGATTAGGGTTGTCACATGCTTCGAAGTTTGATATTACTCGGTGATTTATTGGGTTAGATGCTTCGAAGTTTTTTTCTTCTTGATATTGCCAATATAAATAATATTATTAGTTATTGGTTAGCTTTTCGTTCAAGTTTGTTATAGTATTGCTATGTTAAAGAGGACCTCCATTTTAAGGCTAGGTACTATGATCTATAGCCCTTTCTATAGGATGCAACTTTGTTTTTGAATGAGTTGTTTCTAGCATTGACCTGATAGGCTTATAAGATTGGTGGTGAGGAGGAGTCTTGAATATTCTGAGTAGTTTTAACAAGTTTCCTAAAAGATGTATAAAGTTCACCTTTTATGTAAAAGATTTCACTTATTTTATGTAAAAGATTTCACTTAAGGATTTGTCATTTCTTTTAAATTGAGTTTTTAGGTTTTGAGAAAATATAAATTTAATAAATAAATAAAAATTGTATTATTATGTGTTTATTTAATCTTATTTTCATAGTAAAGTTGACAAGGATGGAGGCACCCATTTGAAACTAATGACAAATATGTTAATAAGATTGACACTCAAGGTGCCATAACTTGTGTTTTCTATCTACCATGGCTCATAGTGGCTATCAATTTAGATGGTTAGTCCTTTCAAATTGAAAGAAAGGTGTTAATGTGAAACATAATTTTGACGTAAGTATATTCAAGAGTTTTAATATCATAATAATGTAATGAAATTTTAGTACATGTAAGGCCTATCATTATCATCCTTTAAGTGGCAACATTGCTTCTAATTACCATGATTGTGTGATGAAAATGGAATAGAATTGCATGAACACTTGAATTTGAAAAAGGAGTGAAACTGACATCGAATATACGATGAATATTAACTTTGGGACAAAGCTTTCTAAAAAGGGGGAGTATGTAGTGCCCCATTGTAGCTATGCGTATGCACATTGTTGTGCTTGAGGGAATTTTGACCTTCACTTCTATACAAAAATACTTATGTGTTAGTAGTTCAATATCTATCCTAGAACTTCGAGACAAAGTTTCCTGAAGAGGGGATGTAGTGCCCCGCTTTTGAATTTTGACTTTGATATGTTGCGACAACTTCCACAACCTTCGGCGGCACTTCGCAAGCAAACTGACAGGTTGGTATCATTGATGTTTTTAAAATTCGTAAAGTTATGTTGGTTAAGTAGAATTGTTAATATGATTATTCTATATCTGAATTATTTGCTTTAAATAAAGTTTGAAATACAATTTGTATTGTAGATTTGCATTATATATCTTACATGATTAGTTAATTGGTTTATAGATCTGTAATGCAGATCTACTATACAAAATGTATTTCAACTTTTTTCTAAAGAAAATAACTCAAATCTAGAATAAGCATATTAACAATTCTACTGAACCAACATAACTTTAAATATTTTAAAACAACACTGAAACTGACCTGTCAGTTTGCTTGAGAAGTGCTACCGAAGGCTATGGAAGTTGTCACAGCATATCAAAAAATTCAAAAGCGGGGCACTACACTAAGAATATTTTGTTTTAATATAATCTAAATGTAATATTGTTATACGAGACAATGAGCAAAGAGAGAAAAACAATATCAATTTTGTCATCATATTTGAAAGATCGTTCCTTTAGCACAATACATCTAGATGCAGGAAGATCAAGAGGTGTAGTAACAAGAGGAATTATTATTATATCCCCATCCTTTTTAAATCTAAATATATAGCTACAATGCAAGTCTGAGGAGTTGGGACAAGTTATCAATATTATGAATCAATATTTTCATCGTATTTGAAAGATCGATCCTTTAGCAAAACATATCTAGATGGAAGACCAAGAGCTGTAGTAACAAGAGGAATGATTATCTATATCCTCGTCCCTTTTAAATCCAAATTGTAATACCCCTGGACCAGATAAAGTACTGATATTGTATCTTGAACAATTTGCTATGAAGTATGTAGATAACAAGATATTATTTTAATACAAATACCAGCTGGCTGCGTGATGAGGAATACGCTGAAGAGGAGATCCAGATATTAACCAAGGGCTATGAGGGGGAAGGTTTACGTATGTACCTTGTCTCCTTAAACCTTGTTTTCTTAACCTTATGATAAAATCCCCAAAACCCATACTCCTAAGCCATATTCTTATTGGGGGATTAATTAATAATTATTAATTATTAATTAATCTAGAAATTTAGTGGCTAATCATGATTATGGATCGGAGGAACGTGTTCTTTTGGGATAGCCACGTGGGAGCCCAAAGGAGGACATGGGGTTGCTTTGGTGAAGCAGTGCAGACAGACCGGAAAAAGTCAGAGGTCTGGGGAGAATGCACGGGGGGGGATACGGTTTCTGAGGAATACACACAGAGGACACGAACAGAAGGGAAGACCGCTGGGGATACAGTTTCCTGGGAAATCACGGTGTGCGAAAATCCAGGAATGAAATTCAGACGTTGACAGTGAAGAGTATCATTGTGTGTCTTTGAGTTCACAGAGAGTGAAGAAAACTTGGGAAGAATCCCTGTGATGAAACCTAAACCTAGTTATGTTGAGTTAACCTGATCTGTCCATGAATTCCTTGGTTGTATTTATGAGTCAACTGGCAATTGTGCATGAGACCCTGAGTGAATTCCAACGCTTGCAGTGAAGTGTATCATTGTGCGTCTGGGGAAGGAAATCTGGTGGGTCAATTGCGGAATTGACAAGGAATTGGTTATCAAACTGTTGTTTTGTTGAACCCCTATGTATATCCATTCTCCTTGTTATTTCCAACTTTGACTCTATGAGTGAGTTGAGGGGGTTGGTGAGACACCTTGGGTTAATGTCTGGATCTCGGCTCGGGGGTGAACTTGGGAGCTGAAATAGTACAGGATGGACAAGTTCTAAGGTTGGGTGGAGCGTGGCTCACATGCAACCAGTTACCACAATTATGTGAATCTCAGATAAGTGTTTATGTGGATGAATTTTAATGTTCATATGATATATTATGCTTGTTATGTTCAAATTGTTGAATGAATGTCGCAATTAAATGTAAGCCATAATTATGCTATGCATAAGCCTGTGAAGAAGGATGTATTCAAGTTGGATGTTTCCTTTAATTGCATGAGTTATCTGCACTATGAATCTTTCATGTGGAAGATGTATTGGTTATACCTAATTTATGCACCTCATGTATGCTTATGTTGTTATACCTTATTGATGAATGGATGGCTCATATCTTGTTCATAGAATGATAGGCATAAATATGGATATGAGGACTGAATGCATGACTGGGTGTCTTTCCCATGAATGAGGTTGTTTTGTGTTGATTAACTCTACAGGCTATGATATGTTAATCTAGCTTAGTGGCAATCTTTACGTTGCTTATGTATTATCATTCACCCTGCTAAGGGATGGTTAGTATTCACCTGAACTCTGGGAAAATATAGAGTTGAACCTTGATATGTTTCAGAAAGTATCAGTAGGTCTGGTGAAGGTGGAAATCTTGGAAGGAAGGGGTAGAGTTCCCCTGCCGTAGAATTATGCAACTTAAGCGGATGGCATGCTTCTGGATGCCTGTGTATTAAATTATATTTATGGGAAAATAATGAAAATTATGAAGTTGTTAACTAGATGTATAAAAGAATTTTTTTTTATAGTTTTATACTGTAAATTGTTTGTGTGTGTAACATGGGTACGTTACATATTGGTATCAGAGCACCGGTTGTAGCTCTCGGACCTCTGGAATTGATATCTGTTTTCCTAAAGATATAAATACATGTATTCGAATATATGATGTAGTTAATTTGAGACTAATAATCATTGCAATTTCATATTGCTAGCATTATACAGGAATATTCAGTCATTTGAATTGCAGACTATCAGTAAAGACAGGAAATCAGAACTAAAGAGATGGCATAGGATCCCAAATTCTCTAATTTTGTGGAAGGAATCGGTGGTGAAGTACATGGTAATGCATCCATTGGTCACTTAAGTGGGACAGGGACCGTGGATGTTGTGCAAACCCTAAAGGTATTGCGGGTTGGAAACCAAAGAGTTTTGCAAAGTTGGAACAACATAACCAAATTAATCAACATTTAATGCAGAATTTGGTTCAGCTGCACAATCAGATGCATCAAGTGACTTCCAATGTGGGAAGAGGGAAAAATTCTATAAACCCTATCTTGCCTTGTATTTACATTTTTTGAATCTATGTGCAGAAATTAGGGCATAGGAATGTTAAAAGTGTAAGAGATCATGTAGATGAAATGAAAATGCACTAGAGGGCACATTAATAGACACTGCATAGTGCATAAGAATGTGTAGTGCATGTGTGTGAGATTGCATGTTGGTAAAATAGTGAGTTATACATATGCAATAAGCCACTAATGATAATTGTTGTGATTGATAACCACCATTGCTGTTGGTATTGGATATAGGACCAAAGATAATAGAATCATGGTTGAAGATGTTGATGATGATGTTTCCTATGAAAAGAAATCTTATGAAGCAATGTTGGAGCAACAAATCTGTGATCAAGAGGTTGGTGGAAGGACTGTGTAGTCCTTAGTAAGAAACCAATTGATCAGGTAACAGCAGTGGGTTGATGGAAGCCTTGCAGGTAAGGTTCATTATGCTAATATTATTAAGTGTTGAGAAAGGATGGGTAAGAATCTTTTAATCATTTTTTTTAGTCATCATAAAATGGCATGCATGTAATAGTGAATGCATTTGTGTGAATGAAATTCCATAGCGCATGTTATCATGTGATTGTTTAAGAATTTTGAATCCATTCATATGAAAGTAGATTATGCCATATGTATAATGGTTATGGGTTGATAACCAAGCAATAGGGACTTATGGTCCTATTGTGGTAATGCTTTAGTGCTACACAAACCACCCATTAATTGCCTATTGGTGTTAAATTAGGATGAAACCTCTTGCCAACAACCATGGAGGGAGAAAACTCGGGATGTGTTGTTGAATGGGGAAAGAGGGCATCAAATAGACAACCAAATGATTGGGGAGATGGATGGGCATGATGTTGGAGCATTGGCCAGAACGCCCAACTTACCATTGTAGGAAACCTGTGTAGGCACATGGATGTTCTTGGTCAATGTGGTAGTGCATTGGGTGCATTTAGTAAATGTACATTAAAAAGATCTTGTAAATATTGTGATTAAGCATTGAGTAAATGCATATAAAATTTTGTGTACGTGTTGTGTACATGTTGTGATGCATTGTGTGAATGCATAATTGGGATGTGTATGTGTCATTGCAAATTAAATAATGGATGAAATGTTGAATTAATGGTAATTCTGAGATCATTTCATGAGCTGATGTGAATCCAGGAAGGATTAGATGGAGGTAGTCATGATGAGAGGGCTGCCAGAATAAGTCTGTGGAAGGACAAAGTTGTATGAAGGTTATGACTAGGAAGTAATGGGTATCAAAGGTTTATTAAAATTACATAAAAAAATGTGATGGTTTCTTTTAAATTTTATTATGATAAAGATGCGTATAAAATACAACTATACATTTCGTTGTAAGAAGATGTTAGCAACATAAAGTGCTTGAATGATTGGGTGATTATAATTCTAAAAATTACTTTAATGACTATTGCAATAAAAATGTTATGTGCATGAAAGACTCACAAAGTGTTTGGCTGGTTTGAGTTCAGATTTCAGGTAGATTGCTTTGGACATGGCAAGGTGGGTAATTCCATGATGAAGGATGAAAATATACCATGTGCAAGAGTCAAACCTCATGAGAATGATCTCATGGTTGTAAACTTAGTTATGCACATAACAGATTGTCCATTTCAGACTTGTAAATTTCAGATTTGAAAACTACCGATGATTGCTAATCACTGTTGGCTTGTATAGAACTGTGTCAAGAGGACATGTGTAAGTGGGTGTCCATGTTATGGTAACAAGCATATAACCCAATGGGCATAGTGGTGCCACTTGCAAAATCCCAATAGTATGAGGATGCCTCATCTGCACTACATGGTGGAAATCCATGTGAGTGAGATGGTAAAATTTATGCCAAATAGGGCAGACTTGTAACGTTAAAGAGATTGGCGTGGAAAATCGAGGGACTTCCAACTCAGAGAAGGGAGCCCCACTCCTCATAAAGGAAGAGAAAGTACATCTGTAAAAAGAGATAAGTGTTTTGTAACCCTAGATGAGATATCGACATGTCTAGTTACTAGAGTTAATATGCAGAGCATGTTTTATTGTATTTATATTATTTCAGACTACTTGAAGTAAGAGTAGGACTTGAATAGTTCACATCAGTGAGGGGTGCACACCTTTCTGGTGTTGAGTTATGTTATGGTTATCAATACTGACTATACCTAAGGGAATGGATGCATTCCTGGTATTTCAATATTTGGTAGTGAATGTTATGAAATATGTTGACCATTGTAGAACATCAATACTAATGAACTAGCTTGTTCATCTTGTGTGTCAACTCAAACAGATACAATTTGATGTGGCACACTCATGGAGCACATGGAATACTCATTATGTGTTGAGCATAAGCTCTGGAGCACATGAATGACATATATGTGTTGAGAAGAAGCTCTGGAGCACATGGACTACTCATCATGTGTTGAGCATAAGCTCTGGAGCACATGGATGACATATATGTGTTGAGAAGAAGCTCTAGAGCACATGGACTACTCATCATGTGTTGAGCATAAGCTCTGGAGCACATGGATGACATATATGTGTTGAGAAGAAGCTCCGGAGCACGTGGACTAGTACTCATCATGTTTTGACCATAAGATCTGGAGCACATGGATGACATATATGTGTTGAGAAGAAGCTCTGGAGCACATGGACTACTCATCATGTGTTGAGCATAAGCTCTAGAGCACATGGATGACATATATGTGTTGAGCAGAAGCTTTGGAGCACATGGACTACTCATCATGTGTTGAGCATAAGATCTGGAGCACATGGATGACATATATGTGTTGAGCAGAAGCTTTGGAGCACATGGACTACTCATCATGTGTTGAGCATAAGCTCTGGAGCACATGGATGACATATATGTGTTGAGCAGAAGCTCTGGGGCAAATGGACTACTCATTATGTGTTGAGCATAAGATTTGAATAGCACTAGAGTGAATCTACTTTAAAAGGTTGAACATAATCTTGGGAAGCAACATAACTTATTATATTACTGATGTTGAGCTGGGGGCTCTGGAGCATCAATAATCAAGTTACTATTATTATTAGGTTCCCTGGATGAGAGGCATGGGACAGACATCAGACACTAAGTGTCATAGCCAAGAAAGGTAAAGTTAAGTACTCACATTGAAGTGAAAGAGGCTAAGGAGCATGGAACCACAGTGATGGCATGACTCCGGATTAGAACAAGACTAAGAGGGGGAAACTCTTACTCTCCTCTTTCCTTTTTAATTGATGCATTACATAAAACAAACAATTGATTGAATGCATGTTTTGACTGAGAAATGATTGTGTTTGCTTGGTTGAAATACTTCTGAAGGTTGAATTAGTTAATTTCCTGTGAAAGGATGAACATGAATGAGTTCATGTGCATGTTGGGAAAGCATGAAAAGTGTGAAAGTCTCATGGATATAGCATGGATTTTCCATGTCACTTAGGAAATTAATTGACTGATTTTAATGTTATTTTATGCTTGACCTAACAAAGAATTGCAATGATGAATTTCACAGGTGAGAAATTGAAATCAATCGGTTGCAACTGTTATAAAATAGGTGGTGCTAACAAGCAAAGTGTGGGAAGTTGTGTACATTGACCATGGAAGCAGACCAAAAGTTACTGGATTTGGCTGAAAATCTTCTTCAAAGAATTAACAAAACCCAAGAGAATCTTAGAGAGATACTCGAGCTCCAGAAGCAACAAAATGAGATGAACCACAAGGTTTTGTAGGGATCTATTAGTCTGTAAAAGGAGGTAAAAATACTTCTGAAAACAATCAGCAGTGGAAAGGTCGGCGGATCAATGAAGAAGCATTCATCCAAATAGACCACTAAGAAACGTTTCAGGTGGGAAGACCTAAAGGAAATGGAGCACGCAAAGAAAAAAAAGCCACTGAAATGTTGGGGATGTGGTGGGGACCACTTCTTTAAAAAATGTCCTGAAAAGGGAAATAAAGGAACCGATGTGTATAATATGCAAGAAGCCTCTACTATTGGCGATGTTGCTAGAAGTGTTCCTCACATCTATGCTACATTGGATAATCGCCAAGCTGATCATCAATATTCTATGATCAAGATTGAAGGTGGAAGACGAAGGGGAAATACAGGTTCAACCAATTTGCATATTGGAATGCAGAAGAAAGATACTGAGGAACAGATTCATTGGACAAGTAAAGGTCCAATGGACCCATTACAGTCCTCAGGAATATACTTGGGAACTGGAAGATATAATGTGGGAAGAGTATCCGCATTTATTTTGAAAATGTGTATATATTAAAACATTACGAAAGAAAAAAAAAATGTTTTAGCACAATGTTAAGCAACGAGGACGATGACAACTTTAGGGGGGGGGGGATTGTAATACCCCTGGCCCAAATAAAGTACTAATATTATATCTTGAACAATTTTCTATGAAGTATGTATATAGCAAGATATTATTTTAATACAAATACCAGTTGGTTGTGTGATGAGCAATACACTGAAGAGGAGATCCAGATATTAACCAAGGGCTGTGAGGGGGGAGGTTTACCTATGTACCTTGTCTCCTTAAACCTTTTTTTCTTAAACTTATGATAAAAGCCCCAAAACCCATACTCCTAATCCATATTCTTAGTGGGGGATTAATTAATAACTAATTACTATTAATTATTAATTAATCTGGAAATTTAGTGGCTAATCGTGATTATGGATGGGAGGAACATGTTCTTTTGGGACAACCACATGGGATCCCAAAGGATGACACGGGGTTGCTTTGGGGAAGCAGTGCAGACAGAATGGAAAAAGTCAGAGGTCTGGGGAGAATGCACAGGGGGGGATACGATTTCCAAGGAATACATGCAGAGGACACGAACGGAAGGGAAGACCATTGGGGATACGGTTTCCTGGGAAATCATGGAGTGCGAAAATCCGGGAATGAAATTCAGACGCTGACAGTGAAGAGTATCACTGAGTGTCTTTGAGTTCACAGAGAGTGAAGAAAACTTGGGAAGAATCCCTGTGATGAAACCTGAACCTCGTTATGCTAAGTTAACCTGATATAGCCATGTATTCCTTGGTTGCATTTACCAATCAATTGGAAATTGTGCATGATACCCCAAGTGAATTCTGACGCTTGCAGTGAAGTGTATCAATGTGCGTCTAGGGAAGGAACTCTGGTGGGTCGATTGCGAAATTGACAAGGAATTGGTTATCAAACTATTGTTTTGTTGAACCCCTATGTATATCCATTCTCCATGTTATTTCCACCTTTGAATCTATGAGTGAGTTGAGGGGGTTGGTGAGACACCATGGGTTAATGTTTGGATCTCAACTCAGGGGTGAACTTGGGAGCTGAAATAGTAAAGGCTGGACAAGTTCTAAGGTTGGGTGGAGCATGGCTCACATGCAACCAGTTATCACATTTATGTGAATCTCAGATAAGTGTTTATGTGGATTAATTTTAATGTTCATATGATATGTTATGCTTGTTATGTTCAAATTGTTGAATGAAGGTCGCAATTAAATGTAAGCCATAAGTATGATATGCATAAGACTGTGAAGAAGGCTGTATTCATGTTGGATGTTTCCTTCAATTGCATGAGTTATCTGCACTATGAATCTTGCATGTGGAAGATGTATTGGTTATACTTAATTTATGCACCTCATGTATGCTCATGCTTTTATACCTTATTGATGAATGGATGGCTCATGTCTTGTTCATAGAATGATAGGAATAAATCTAGATATGAGGACTGAATGCATGATTGGGTGTCTTTCCCATCAATGAGGATGTTTTTTGTTGATTAACTCTACACGCTATGATATGTTAATCTAGCTTAGTGTCAATATTTACGTTTCTTATGTATTGTCCTTCACCCTGCTAAGGGATGGTGAGTCTTCACCTGAACTCTGGGAAAATATATAGTTGAAACTTGATATGTTTCAGAATGTCTTTGTAGGTTTGGTGAAGGTGGAAATATTGGAAGGAAGGGGTAGAGTTCCCCTGCCATAGAATTATGTGACTTAAGCGGATGGCATGCTTTTGGTTTCCTGTGTATTAAATTATTTTTATGGGCAAATAATGAAAATTATGAAGTTGTTAACTAGATGTATAAAAGAAAATTTTATTTTTATAGTTTTATACTGTAAATTTTTTGTGTGTGTAACGTGGGTACGTTACACAAATATATAGATAGAATGCAAGTCCAAGGATTTAGGACAAGTTATTAATATTATGAATCGATCTTTTCCTTTAGCACAATCTATCTAGATGGAAGATCAAGAGGTGTAGTAATAAGAGGAATAAATTTGTATATCCAACGAGTTGGGACAAGTTGTTAATGTTATGAATCTTTATAGCCCATATGGTAAGGGTGAGTCCTAGAATAACTTCAAAATTTAGGCATTGATGAGAAAGGACAATGTTTTTCTAGCAAAGGATCTAAATATCACAATGAAGGATGGAGAATTTTTGGGACACAATTCAAGATATGATCCTTTAGTTAATTATTTTTCTCAGTTGTTTGAGGATATGAGACTATGTGATGTGGAACCCATTCAACTAGTATCTACATGAGGGAATTTCAAATGTTGTAGGGAAGAGGTTTCAAATGGTTAGACAAATTTTTGGTAGCAGAGAGAATTCTAGAGCATAAAAGAAGGTTGAAATATTGGATTCGGAAAGGTGGATCTTTGGATTATCTCCCTATCTCACTTCAAATAAATAAAGACAATAAAAAATATGCACGGCCTTTTAAATTCAATCAAACGTGGTTATAAGAAAAAGGATTTAGAGACATGGTTGTGTAGAATTGGAGGAACTATGAACCAAATATATGAGAGAGAGCTATGATTCGGTTTGCAAAGAACCCATAGAATGTAAAGAAAATAGTAGCATAATGGGGAAAGGGAACAAAAAGGAAGCTCAAAAAGAGTTTATTGAGATAGGGGAATAGATTAGACAATTGTTTGAAAGTAATGATAGAAAAACCTTCACAAAAGAAGAATGTATGAGATTAAAATCCCTAGCAGGATTCAAAAGAGAAATTTTGGAGCAAGACAAGGCAAAACATAGACAAAAAAAAAACAAATCTCTCTGACTAGTAGAAGGTGATGCCTTTTTTTTTCTTTAGAATTATGCCAAACATCGAAAGAATATAAAATCAAATTCACAGATAAGGAAGCAAGAGGGTTCCATGGCTAGAACTTTCTCGGATATGGAAAAAGAAGGAATTATAAGCTTCAAAACTCTATTCCAAGAACATCCTATGTCTACTATAGTACAGATTAAAAAATACCTCTTTACTTACAATATCGATTGATGAACAACAAAATGAGGAAGTAGAAAAAGAGGAACACAAAGTTGTTTAACATTATTTCAAAAAGACAAAGAGCAAAGGGCCAAGTGGCTACATTCTTGAATTTTATTTGGAACTCTATGACTTTTTGGAGGAAGATTTGTGAAGGGCAAGTGAGCAATCTAGAGTTTCTAGAAAGGTTATGGAAGCCTTAATTGCAACTTTTATAGCTACCTATACTTCCAAAGAATAATTGTTAATATATGATTGTTTAAAAGTTGGATCTGATATTTAATTTGTATTGTTATAGAACATAGATCTGTTGTTTCGTTGAAGAAAAATTTTGTTGTCTTGAATTCCAGATCTAGTATTCTAGATATGTGCATGTGTAATTAATGAATTCAATAAGGTACCCATAGGGTCCCTTCAAAATTGTTGTGGGGGTTAAGCATTTGAGGTTTTAAGTTATAACGATGTTAAATTTTTGCAATACATGTAGGTATGAGTTGGGGAGGCAGCATGCGATGACAAAGTTGTCTAGTCACAAAACTGTGAGAAGGGTATGTGTGCAAGGAGGTAATGTGAAGTGAGGGCCTTGAGACTTTATACTTAGAACTATTCCTAGGGTTTTGATGTTATGACTCACAAGACTTGTATATTAGATGTAGTTTAAAATGCATCTAATAACGAACTTGTTAGAACCCGAGCTTTAGTAAAGAGTGCCATTATTTAGCTTGATGATGCTCCTTTCGATAAGATGCTCCCCCCTCAGTTTTGTAACTTTTGTGAGCCAAGTAAACTATTCAGTCGACTGCTAGCCATATTGAATGAACACCATCCCATTCTCAAAATCCATGCGCTCACAAATTTCAACAAGCTTGTTGATAATTTATGGCCCGATATTTCTACCAGCGTCTCTACAATGTATGTCACCTTTCTTTCCTCTATGGGAATTTCTAGGGTATAATTACGTTATGTTCAAAGCCCCAATATAGTTATTTTTCATAAATTAATAACTTGTTATGTTTGCATTTTGACATCGGTCGAGGTATATAATTGTGGTGTTTTAATATAATGCTAGTATGCTTATCTCTTGTTTACGAATTAGGGGAAAGTTCTAATATAATATTTTAAATTATATCCAATACATTTTGAAACAATGAATTGCATGTACTTCTTTTTTTCAAATTTGATGACGTCGAACATCTTCATGTGGTGTTGTTGGACGAGAGTGTCGAGCCTTGCAACACAGATGGATTGGCTTAAGTTCTATAAGTATTCCACCCTTCTCATCTTCTTGTTGACTTCCATGCAGTCGTTGAAGTTGTGGCCTCTAGTCCTCACTTTGACATACAGCTTTTGGTTCATGCTCTTCCTACTGTGGTTGTCATGGTTATGGGTAGAGGTTCAGGCCTCTCCAACGAGCCTTTCATAAGAATATAACCTCAGCCCTCGGAGGCTCAAATCATACGAGTTGAGGAGACAATTGTAGCTCATGTTGATTAAATGTAATATGGCAAAGACAAGAGCTATGGAGTAGGATAAGGCTTTCTTAACTAAATCCATGGTGATTTTGGGGAAAATTTGCTAGCAATCTAAAATATACATTTTATTATGTGATTTTTCCAATTTCAATGATTGATAAATGCTAGTTGAGGGTTTTATGGGTTTTGAATTGATTGAAAAGATCAAACCTTAAATTGAACAAAGCATTGCTAAAAAATTGTGGATTACGGATTTTAGGGTTCGCTGACATTTGATTTTATGGTTTTAATCTAGTTAATACATGGTATTTTAGATGACTACTTAGATGGCCTTGAAGAATTCTCTAGGGATATTTCTGGTATGTGCATAACTCATGTGCTCTCATGAACAATATGCTTGAGACTATAGAAATACCTTGAGTATCCTATATTATGATAACACTTCTGGTGTGACAATTGTGATTTTTTGTTTTCGAGACATGGATCTCATTGGTATCCAACTTACATGTAACAAACTTCTTGATTGAGGACCATGAATACATCTTGTGATCTATTTCCCTTTTCTTGGCGGTTGAAAATAAACAACTTAGAAGTTGCAGGATAAGGACTCCCAAGGCTAAGAAACCATTATGGAAAAAAGTTGCTTGTTTCTAGGTAGCGATCATGACAGTTGCAAATAAACAACTTAGAAGCTATATGATAAGACTAATTCCCAAGGCTTAGAATCCTTTAAGTAATATTTTTCCTTGTGTTATTGATGTTACACTCATCAAGAAGTTAAGTTTATTGTTTTTATCTCTCCTCCTTTCTTTTCTTGTATCCGAAACCTCTAAACTCCATTTCTCGTTCTTTTTATGTTTCAGGTTCTTGTTAACATAGGTATAATGTACTTTATCCGTTGTGATACATCGTATCCATGGGTCGTCATGGTCGCTAATATTTCCACATCAGCCTAGATGCAATAATTAACTCCATTGGCTACTTCAATGCAACAACATTTATGTGTGGGGTTTTGAACATTCGTTTGATCACTACAAGTAATGCTCTGATTTAACCTCTTGACCACAACTTGCTTGACATGATTTCCATTTGCTTTACATTAATTTTGCTAAAGCTTCATTTCTTCAATTAATCTTTGTTGCGAGCCTATGCAAATTCGCAAAGTGGTTCCAACATCCTGTAAAATCTTTGGGAAGAAATTTATTACCCACTTTAATAAAAGGAGAAAATAAACACTATGTTTTTGTCGAATTATTTCAGTTTATTCAAAGATTGGTTGACAAAATTTAGTGCAACATAACATGTAAATCAAATAATATATCTTAATTTAATGAGCAATGGCTTTCAAGTCCCTAGAAGGGAGTTATGGTTAGTGACTTTTTCCATCCCTCTTCATTACATACAATTCATGGCATGCATTGTCTTGCTTATTATAAACACTCTTGCTAAATTAGATCAAAGTTTTTCCGCTTAACAACATTGCAATCTTCTAATTGGATTATTTTTCAATATTTTAGTACATTACTTTTTTATTCACTTTTATAATTCAATATTGCTTTCAACCTCTCTATTATTATTGAAGCATAAAGTCAAATTGAACAATGTCTTTAACTACTTAATTATTATTGCACCCAACCTCATCTACTCCTACAACCTCCTTTCTATGTTTAAAACATATATAAAGATTTAAATAGGAATATTCATGCTCAAGTCCACAAACTAAAGAACATAACCCATCTTACAAACACACACACATATACTATTAAACATATCTACATAGAAATTAATGGATAATTTCATTTCTCTACATTCCATGTCTACATACACAGGGACTTAGCTATTATGCAGCTTTATTTTTTATTATAATATTATTTTCCTTGATAAATATAAATTCTTTTTTAACTTTAATTTTAGGAAGGAAAAGAATTCTATATTTATAATATTTATTACAATATTATTTTTATTAATAAATATAAATTCATTTTTAACCTTAAGTTTAAGAAGGATTGGGTTATTATACATGCTGACCAGTAGTGTATATTGTGTTCACTCATCGTTGACTTCATTATTGTAAATTTTGTATGGACAAACTACAAGCTTGGACTGAGGAGATAAGGGACGACACTTTTCAAGGCAAATAAGCCCTGAAATATTTGCATTATTGCAAATTTTGCATGGACAAACTACAAGCCTGGACTAGGAAGACCAGGGGTGACACGTCTTTGATTCCACCAAACCAATAGATAGATGCTCTTGGCCTTCATGATCAAAGTAAATAAGCTTTGAAATATTGCATTAAAAAGATGCAAAGGTTGTTCTACGTTTAAAAACGTCTAATATGCCACGAAGAATTATTGCATGTTTAGAAGAGGAAAAAAAATGAATGCCAAATCTCTCTCGTTCTTATCTTCAACATTGTTGTTGTGAGTCGTGCAAGTCGAACCTGTGAATAAACACAATTCTTCTCAATGTCCCATGCAATGCAAGAAGCAACAACCCCCATCTTCTTATTATTTCTCTCTCTCTCCGTAAGCATCTCTACTATATATGAACAAAATTAGAAAGAAATGTGGAACCTTAATTGCCTTTAAAGGTTAAGAACATGTGCTCCTTCTTAGGAGGCCAGAGGTTCAAATCCGGAATGGGTAGGTTATGTACACCTATGTAGACTTTAGCAGTTAAATCGTTTCGCAGAGGGGGGTCCCTTGTCCCACAAATAAGGGGTCTCATACACCAAATTGGTGTCTCGCTTGGTGGTGACCTTAAAAATAGATTAGAATTGCATAAATAGATTATTATTATTATTATTATTATTATTTAAAAGTATATGTGCAAGAATTGCATTAATTGTTTGTAAAAAAACATACGTGCGTGATTCGCATGAATCTAGCTTGCACTAGATCACACAAACCCGAAACCTAGACTTCACTAACTTAACTATGCATCTGTAAGACACAGAGCCAGCAAGCAAGGGAAATCAACTCTTTGGATTTTTTTTCCTCGATATAGATTGAATACATTAAAGTTAATTAAGTTAAGAGAAGCATGCTTACCAGTACTAAAGAGATCCAAATAGGTGTTCCTTTCAATGCCATCTTTCTTTTGCTAAACTGCATTTAGCTTCTTCAACACCATTTACTAACATCATCTTCTTCAACTAATGGCCCATGCTAAGGATTCCACATTGTCCAATTGGTTGTCTTTTTTTTTTCTTTTAATGAATAATTTTTTTTTTCCTCGGAAAAAAAAAGCATAATTTTATTCAGCAGAGGTGAAACAAATTACATTCTGTAGATGCAATTAAGCATTCTGTTATCCAATGAAGGATCAAAAAACAGTCCAACAAAAAAAGATTATGTACACCCGTCCAGTATACTCAATGACCCATACATGTCATTATGATCCACAATATAAGACCCCCATTATATAAAGGAGCAAAGTTAAAACTAAGAGAATTATGTTGGCTCTCCGAGCCACTTGAAAAGAAACACAGTAAGTACATTACAGTTTTGTAAATCAAAAAGAAATCGCCATAGTAAGCTAGCATCCTAAGCATCATCATAGATCTTGAGAACAAAAAAAAACAAAATGTTTTATGTGTCAGTTCCATTTATAGTCCCTGAGAATCTAGATCATCAACAAAGGGTCTATGAAAGTATTCATAAAGAGTTCCATCCCTGAACTCCTTCACTTTCCACAACCCCATTGCCATGTCCCGGCCAACCTGAGAAGCCGCCTCCGCCTCCTTGTTGTTCTCTCTGTAAATATGTCTGCATGCAAAATGTAAAAAGGAAAGTTTTAGTTGCATAATGTCCTGTAGAATGCTTGCTAGTCTAAGATCCCTGCAGTGTTGCGTGCCATTTGTCCAATTTGTAGCATTCATTGAATCACCAAACACATTAATCTGTTGACATCCCTTCTCCCTGGCAAAGATGAGAAGAAGTTTCAGGCTCATGATTTCAGCATAATTGTTTCCTCCCTCCCCCAGCCCCCAGAAAAGGTGGAATGAGTGGGTTAATGAAATATTTAGTATAGCCCCACCCCCGCAGTTGCGTTCCAGGGCAGATCCATCATAAAAACCCCAAGGCATAGAAACATCAATTTCTAAGGCAAGGACCTCACGATGTTTTGCAACTTTGATGTGGTGTGGGAAGGCCTGACGGAAACCACAAATCTGAATAGCAGTGACCGCTGGTGTACTTGTTTTTTCAGTGAAGATCATTCCGTTACGTGCCAACCAGATGCCCCAGACCACCAGTAAAGGGAGATTCAAGAAAGATTTTCCAATGGGATCCAACACCCACTATGTCCAGGCTGACAACACCAAATCCCCTGTCCAGTTAAATAAGGTATTATATATTCTCGAGCATTCCTCCCACACTTGCACCATGAATGGGCAATGGAGAAATAGATGGACGCAAGATTCCTCACAGGATTTGCATAAAATGCACCAGCCTGGCCCGATCCTGTTCTTCTTCTGTAAAAGGTCCCAGGTGGGTATAGAATTCTCGAGGACATTCCACATAAATAGTCGATGTTTCAATGGGAAATTGATCTTCCAAAGGGTTTTCCACCACCCCACCAGCTCACGTTGATTCATGAAGTGACAAAGACTGATGTATCCATCCTTTGGTGTATAACAACCATTCGGGGCCCCCTCCCATACCAAGCAGTCATCCCTGTCCCGGATGCGAATATGAGATCGAGAAAGTGCTCGATAATATGACCTCAATTCCACCCGTTCATCCACAGTTAGTGCCAATGAATCAGCATCAACCCATGCCTGAGTCCATGGATGTATTATATCCTGAACAGCCAAGTGGGATAGATAACAAATCCCCAAATCCCGAAGAGAGAAAATCAATTCACCAGATAAGAGGTGACGACCAGCACTCCCAAACCAAGGGTCCTCCCCAACACAAAGGGCCTGTCCATTCCCTATATTCCAAGTGAGCAAGTCGCCTATTACAGGGAACGAATTTATGACCGCTTTCCAAATAACGGAACAGCCAACATGTGATTTATCCACCGACCGCACCCATTCCATAATAGAGAGAGGGGCAATATATTTCCGAATGACAACCTTAGTCCACAGGCTTTCAGATTTCAACAATCTCCACACCCCTTTCGCAGCCAAAGCCTTTGCAAAAAAATGAATATTTTTAAGACCCCACCCCCCTAAGGATTTTGGAATTGCGATCTTCTGCCATCGAACCCATGGAGAGACAAAATCTCCCTTTCCGCTCCATAGGAAGCGAAAACACAGCTTCCGAGCTTTCTCCAGCATTCCTTTTGGAATCCATGAGAGGGACATCCAGTAGACCGGGATGGCCTCCAAAACCGATTTTACCAGAACCAGCCTTCCAGCACGCGAAAGCCATCTATGGCTCTAAACCTTCAGTCGCTTGTGGATTTTTTCAACGATCCAATGCCAATCCCGTTTTGTATATGAATTTGGCTTTAAGTGAAACCCAAGGTAGTAGAAGCCATCTTCAAGGCGTAGAAAGGTATATGGAAAGATCCTCCGAATAGCCGCAATCTCACATTCCCCAAGCAAATGGGTAGATAGAGTGGATTTTCTCTCATTGATCTCCATACCCGTAGCTTTAGAGAAAAGTTGAAAGATGTCCTGTAGAGTTTCCATGTCCCTAGTCGATCCAGTGCAAAAGATAAGTATATCATCCACGAACAGCAAATGAGTAATAAAAAGATCAGGTGCCACTTGGATGCCATGGAGAGTGCCATCCCTACAGGCTTTTTTCAAAGCTTTACCCAGCCCTTCAGCGACCAGCAGGAAAAGTAAAGGGGATAGTGGACATCCCTGTCGCAGGCCTCTTTCAGACTGGAAAAAAGGAGATGCTGCACCATTGATGAGCACCGCAAAGGATACCGTAGAAATACAACTCATAATCCACCTGATAAAATCCACAGCAAAACCCAGGTGAGTGAGAAGTAAATGAATATACAGCCAACTCACCTTATCATAAGCTTTTGACAAATCAATCTTGATAATAGCTCCTTTGATTTTCCGAGCTTTCATGCTATGGATACCCTCCTGTGCAACCCCAATAGCCTCGTGTATTTGTCTCCCTTCCAGGAAGCCAAATTGTTCCTCAGAAATATGTTTGGACAGAATCCCTTTAAGCCGCCCGGCGATAATCTTTGATACCACCTTGTAAACACAGTTGCACAAAGAAATGGGTCTGAAGTCGCTTAAAGAAGAGGAATTGTCAGTTTTAGGTATAAGTGCAATAAAAGTGGAGTTCAGGGCAGCCGGGATCCTCCCCGATCTACGAGTGTCTTCCACCATCTGCAACAGATCATTCCCAATAAGCTCAAAGAGTGCCAGTAAGAATTCCACCGTCCATCCATCCGGTCCCGGGCTTTTATCTTTTTGAAAACCCTGTAAAACACCCTTCAGCTCATCTTCCTTAACAACATCCATCAAGGAGTGGTTGTCTTCCTCATCCACAAAACGTGGAAAAAACTGGTCCATCCGAACCACATCCAAAACGTTAGCCTGTGCAGGGGCTTTAAAGAGTGATTTGAAATGATTTACCCCAACCCCAGCCAAATTATCAAAAGACGTCTGGGTATTCCCCAAAGAGTCTTCCAAGCTCCAAATAGTATTGGCCGCCTTCCTTCCTTTGGCATATGCATGGAAAAATTTTGTGTTCTCATCCCCAGCCGATAGCCATATAGCCCTGCTCTTCAGTCTCCACGTTTCCTCTTTCTCCAATAGCAGCTTATTTCGCCTGCCTTCCAATGAAACCAAAAGAGCTTTCTCCTCCGGTGTGCCCAAACCCCCTGTTCCAGAATCATACATGGACTGCAGTTCCAGTTCAATAAACTTCAAAACTCTATCATCTCTAATGTTCTTTTCATGGGCCCAGGCCTTCACCGGCCTTTTAACTCTCTTGATATTTTTAGAGAACTGATGAGAGGCAGTGATGCCCACCCTGGGGTTGTAGGGTACCCAAAGGGATCCAATAAGTTCAGTAAAAGTCTCATCATCTAACCAGATTTTGTTAAATTTTAGTGGCCCAGCTGGTTTCAAAGGACCATCACGAATCTCCAAGAAAATAGGGAAGTGATCCGAAGAGCCCCCCGAGCCAACCCACTGCCTCAGTAAATAGTTCCGATCCACAAAGATGTCAGACACCAGAAAACGATCCAGACGTTTTTCAACTCTGTAATCACCAGTTCTGTTATTTCTCCAAGTAGGTTTAAGGATAGTCAGCTCAATATCCAGCAAATTGTGGGTAACCAATTGGTGAGTAAAAAAATCAGCCATAGGATCTGGCCTAGCTCTGCAAACCCAAACTTCGGCCGGTCCAAGGGAGAAATTTAGATCCCCTCCCAAAATAAGGTTCCCTACATGTAGCAGAGGATGAGAGAACAGAGATTCCCAGAAAGGGACCCGGTTCGAATATGGCCCATAAATATTAACCACCGTGAGAGTATCACCAAAATCCAGGGACGAGCAGGTCATCCCCAAAGCCACTTCCATTCCCTAGAGATTATGGCACTGTATCGTACGGGTGTTCCACCCCATAGCCAGACCACCCGACCTACCCCTGGCATCCAGGGTAGCAAAGGACCAGCCACCAAACCAACTTTCGAGTAGTTTTTTAACAGTCTCACCAACACCCATAGTTTCCTGAAGCAGAATGATATCCGGGTGTTCTATAGACACCACTCTGCGGAGTGCTGATCTTTTGAGGGGATCAGCCAGACCCCGGCAGTTAAAAGACATAACTTTCATCAACGTCCCCTCTTCTGGGCATGCACCACTCTAAGCGCCCGATCAATAGTCACCTGTTTTCCATCCATGAGGTCCATCTTGGCCTTGGTTTGTGCCTTAGCAAGGTGGGATTTTCTGCCCCGACCCTTACCATTCCTGCCACCCTTATTTACTCCTACCCCCGGCCCAACCGGTGAAATTTTTGAAAAGGATCTCAGAAAGTAACCAGAGTCCGATGATGTGGTAGGGGATGGGGATAGTGGATCATCAAGAGGCCCAGGATCATCAACAGGGGGAGGGTCAAGCAACAATACCCCAGGGATTGGCTTCATAGCTGAGCAAGATGGGGGGTCAGGATCAAAACCCGTAGTATCTACCAACTCCATTGTCGAAGAAATATTCAAATTTTTTAAAGCCTCGATCCAGTCCGGATTATCGAAAGACAAGTTCTTTAAAACAAAATGAAAGGAAAGGGGGTTAATGGAGTGAGCAATACCCGCAGATGATGACCCAGGTTCCAAGTATGCCGCAGGTTGAGTCGCCTCAGTAGCAGTATTCCCAAGTAGCAAATCCCCAACAGGAGTCGCGTCCAAACCCATCTCCCATTGTAAGTCTGCCTCTCCTACCTCCGCAGCACCAGGGACCTGTAGAGCAGTGCTAGTAGGGAAAGGGTCATCCAAATCCCTTGGAGAACCATGTCCCGCAGCCACGTCCAAAACCGCTTTAGGGAGGGTTTCAGCCAATGGGATATCCGGAGGGGGGGTAGCCTCCACTGCAACAGGATCTTTATGCGAACCCTCATACTTCCTCTGGAACGAAAGTTTGCATTTAGCAGCCGGATGACCATAAGCATGGCAGCGACGGCATCTGAAGGGGACATTTTCGTAGTCCAATTTCTGTGAATAGACATAGGGCCCCCAACTGAGGGTAACATCCGGTACCAACCCATCTCTAATGTTCAGATTTACCAGAATACGAGCAACCTTCCGCTGACGGGTATGAAGAAAGTTGTAGTCGCCATCCAAATAATTCCCAATCATGTTCCCAATGCCTCTGAAATGTCGCTCCGACCAGTAATGGAGAGGTAATCCAGGGAGCCGTACCCACAATGGTACAATATCCAAATGTTCCCTACTAGCATCAAATAGCGGATGCCAGGGTTTGATCATGACCGGGCAGTGATCCCAGCTCCAGTTGGAATTTAAAACCCATTTAGTGTGCTCCTCCGCATGGAAATTGAAAGCAAACCAGTTACGGGTTAATTCCACAACTTCCGGTGAATAGCCCAAAACCCCAGCCCACTTCTCCCCCACCCAATCTTCAATGGTGCACAGAGAGAAAGATCTGCCCAGTGCTTTGCCGACCAAAGTGATACTGGTCATCTTGACCAATTGATTCCACTCAATATCTTCCCCGAGAGCGTAATTGTATCTAGTCCTCCTAAGTTTCAACCACCTCTTCCTGCCCCGTTTCTCTTTGTGAGTGGTATCCTCTGAAGAAGGTCCACCCCATTCTTCTAAGCTCGTACCAAAGCCCACACAAGGGCTAGCAAAGCCACGCTACTCGTGGATTTCCAGTTGCCCCGCCCACCTGTCCTCCCTTGCCTCCGCAGCGTTCAAACCTGGCGGAGGGTCCAACGGAGAAGGAACCCTGCCAACGTTGCCCCGAAAACCATCATCCACCGTGCTATATCCTTTATTCCTACCCGCCGAACCCTCCAGGGCCTCAATAACCTGTTCTGAGGTCCATAACGGCCCCGCTTCCTTCGAAGTATTCGCTGGTATACTGGGGAGAGGAGCACATAAACTCCCCGAGCTAGGAGATAAAGCCAAGAAATCCGACGGTGAAAACCCCAGGGCGGACCTGCTCGCTAAAGTAGGTAGTCCTTCCACCTCACCACCACCAGAGGGGACCCCAATCGTCCACCTGGCACCCGCAGATTGTGTCCAGATGGGCAAATCATCAGATGCGTCAATTCTTTTAATGAATAATAATTGACTAGCATGGTTGCGATTATGTAAATGCATTTTATTTATGAAGGTCTAATAGATGAGCAAGTTCAAGACAAAACAAGGAGATTGTCTTTGTAAATTTAACTATACCCCAAACAACTCCAGAGGACCTTAAAAACACAGAACAATTATCTTTAGAAACCTCTCAAATGGGTCTTCAACGCCACCAAATTCTTCATGCAAGTCACCAACTAAACAAGAGACCAGCTATGCATTTGACTACTTTCCCTATGCCCAATTTCTCCTATCCCCCACTACACATGTCTTATCACTGGACCTATGCCTCGCTTCTCCTGCATGCATCCTATATATCCTTCAAAATTTAGTTGTGTTGAACCTAAGTTGAATAGAGTGGGCACATTGCCAACAAATCTAGTTGGTTACAACAACTACAATTTATTGCTTCCTCACTTGGTCATGCTTATCCTTCATGCACAGCGAGGCTAAAAGATGGGTTATCCTTGTAAGAGTTTATGGTTCAACAAAATCAAACTCTACACATGATAAACTTTGTATGCATGATTCTTTTTGTTAAGCATACAATGGGCAATCATCACCTCTAGCTCACCAAATAGGATATGCAATTGAATCTTCGATTGGAAACCCAGTTACTATATATGTGCTATAATAGGCCTTAATGTTGCCTCTCTAATGACCTATACCTTTGCATTGGGCGTGGATGAAATTGAAACATCTGCATCTATATTTGATGGAATTGGTTTTGGATCTAATGAATGAACTTCATTCTGTCTTTGAATTTGAATCTATCTTTGTGAGCTTCACAATCCATGGCTTTAGGGGTTTCCTTTGGGGAAGGCGTCAATGCTTGGCATGTGTCTAATGAAACATATTCATGTTGAAATGATCAATACACTTGCATAAATGGTGGAATAAATGTTGAAATGATCAATACATTTGTATCAATAGTGGAACAAGTGTTGAAGTTATATTTTGTGAGAGAATGTGGAAAATAGTAAGTTGGTTGAGTTGACACAAAACTAGGAGTATCCTTCCCTGCAACGTTCAAATTTGAGCCCTTCCTAGCCCTTCCAAAGGGTTCTATCCCTTCCTAGAAGTGTAAAGTTAAAATTGTCCTTAAAAAAAAAAAAAAATTGAATTTTACCCTTCCAATTAAGGACATAATTTATATCAACATTTCAAAAGAAGGGCAACATTTGAAATTACCCATCCATATAAATTTCAATTTCTATGTTGAAATTCCTATGCTATAAAATTTGACTCATCATTCAAAATATTGGAAATATCACAAATTATAATCACTCACTCACGCCACGCACTCATTACTCAGCTATGCAAGATGACGAGTGATAATTGACTACTATGAGGAACTGGCCACCAGGGTTTGATCTGACTCCCGAGTCACTTTGGGATAAGATCTAAGGTGTGAGAATGTGTCAGCGACTACGGCTGTAACAACAAAAAAACCACTACTAGTCTACTACTAGGCCCAAAACAGGCCTGAAACTTTATGCCTACTACCTATGTGAACATGGCTACCAATGTCCACTCGTTTTTCGCCAAAATGAAATTCAAATGGCCGGTTTGATAAGTCATCCTCTACAAGACTTCATTTCTTGAATGAATGTCACAGACTCGCAACAACTCTAAACAACACTCAAAGGCATGCAACTACAAATAATGGCATGCAGCTAGGACCACAAACTGTGCAGAGGTTTATTTATGCATTGATATAGAGAGATGGCACTAGGAACACGATATGGAGAAACAATGAGTTAGAAAAAACATTGGGACCAAAGCACCTCAATGGTTATTAATAAAATTAAAGAAAACAATTTTTGGATCAGGAATAGTCTTCAATTTGATGGGTGGCATGATCATGATGCAATCTCCCTCTATCCGTCCAAACATATGTGGTTTCTCACCACATTTGTCTTTGGCATTTGCCACCAAAATACGTATAAAAATTACCTGTATTTACATATTCTTCTCTTTAAATCCTCATCTCATAGTCATAACTAAGGATTATTATGCATGTACATCCTCACCTTATAATATGAATCGGGTCAAGGCGCATAGACAACCATAAAATATCAAATGTGTCAAGAGGCAAAAAGTAAGAGACAACTATAAGTAAGTCTTATATTAAATTTACCATATAAGTCTTTAATTAACACTATCAATTGAGACTTGACACGTTGGATTGTCGTGATCTTCTTATCACTCCTTACTAATGTGATTGTAAGGCACTCTTTGAAGGTGAAGTCCATAATTTTAAGTCTTCTTCCTCATTCTCATGCCTTTTGGTAAGACAATAAGGAGGGTAGTGACCCACATCAGCATTGAAAATGGTTTCAACATAGAGGTAGATACATTAATTATTTTCATTAAATAACGTAAATTTCATGCCAGTGACTGTGAATTCACCGAATCATGGATTGGTACAAAACACAACAAATTTTAGAGCTTCAAGCTCTTAATTACTCACATCTAGAATTTTCTCAATCGAGCCATAACAAACTTCTTTTGGTGTTCTGGTTCAATTTAGAAGGCAGATTGTCGAGACTCAAACATGCAGTGAGTTGCAAGGCTCTCGTTGAGTTAGGCTTGATTCCATTTCCCCCTCCATCCCATACCTGTATGTTGTCGCGACAAGTGTTGAACGACAAAATTTGATGCCCCAACCCCTGTGATGCTAGCGTTGCTAACTTGCTTGGTATGGAGGATTTTTTTTATGTTTTCTACACTATGTATTATCTTTTCTTAGGCACCCAATTCCCATCATTCTTACAGCTCTCAGACTTGAATGATAGCACTCTCTCCAGTTTGAATTAAGTTTTTGGTTGGTTTTATATGTATTTTTTGGTAGTAGTTTTATTATAGGTTCGTTTTGCTTAGTGGCTTCCTTTTGTACATAGTTAATAGTAAGTAATTTTCTCATGGTTCTAGTTTTATTTTGAGACTATATCTAGTTACATCATCCTACACAATGCATAAGATCATGTGGATGCCCCAATATGGTTATTGCATAGTTGTAGATCATGTGGATGCCCCAATATGGTTATTGCATAGTCGTAGTAGTTTTTTTTTTTTTTTTTTTTGTATAATGAAGTGTGCTCCAACCCGGAAAAATACAATAGAATCGTTGTTATTTTAATGAACCTTAAAATTAATGTTACATATATGTCAAATTAATGTGTTCAAATTAGGTTTTATTGAAAAGATCCATTTTTTCATATAGATATCGAGTGCTCAATTGTTTAAAATTGTAAAAATTTGGATGAGCAATATTTATTTTTTGCGTTTTTTGGAAGGGAGGGTTTAGTTAATTTATACTTGTCAATTGTGAAGTACAGTTATTTATATTGCCCTCCATCTTTGAAGGGCTACAAGGACAAATGCCCTTCCAATTGAAATTAAGACCCACCCTTCAAATTTGATCACTACTGCCCTGTATCCATTTAATTTTGTCTTTGCATGGTGGGCCATATAATACACAGACCATTTATATTTGCAAGTACACACAATACACATTTATATTTGCAAGTATTAACTAAAAATATTGTTGGATTATGGATGCAAATCATTTAGAGTTTAGCTCATGCCATTCCTAATTGTCTGTCAAGTAACTTATTGTAGATATGTCATGTGTTTAATAACCTATTGTTGACGTGTCATTTATTTAAGTTTGATCCCACAACAAACAAGCCAAGTGACATTGCAAGTTCAACTCAATGTCCACAACAAACATTATCTCTTCTAGAAACTATCACCCTTCTACACTACTATCCATAATGAACAATATCCCTTCGGCAAGCAATCTCCCTTCTACACTACTACTATAGCAAATGCTAATGATTTATGATAAGGAAATGCAAATGAATATGATGAAGTAGACTATCGTATTTATGGTTTGAAATTTCACATTTCCATTTTATGTTTGTAATAGAAGAATGCAAGGTAGATAACTACAAGTGTTATCCATTTCTTCTTTACACCAACAATATCTTCTTTGCATTGCCTTCAATGTATTTTTTAACATTTTTTAACAATAAGGTGACAAAAATATCTATATGAATGCCAATTTAACCAATATAAAAATAATCTACGCTTTAATACATATACAGATGATCAGATACGAGCACATAATTTGAAGAGATCACGTACAGATAATCAAATACGAGCATATATGTAAAAGCACAATGCCAAAGTCGAGAACACGTTGGGAATGCGAAGGATAAAAAGAAAAATACAATGCCGAAAGTTGATAACACATTGGGAATCCAATTGATTTTCAAAACCGCTTCAACCTTGCAGGTCCTACCGGGATTCGAACCCAGGTCGCTGGATTCAAAGTCCAGAGTGCTAACCACTACACCATAGAACCAAGCATATGTTTTAAATAAACAAGAGTCTCTGAATAGAAATAAAGATTAATAGCAGCCATAGCAATTTCTCCCTTTCCCTAATTTTACACACATATCTTTGGCAGAAAAACCAAGAAATCTGGAATGGACGCATGACAAAGCAAGGCCAGATCTTGAAAGCTTTTCCCATACTATTCAAAGCGCCCATTATACAATTAACCCATAAGGCCAAACCTCCAACACTAGCCTGTTTTAACAATTCAATCTTATACAACTAACCCACAAGGCCAAACCTCAAGATTTTTTTCTCTTGTTAGAGAAGCAAATAAGCGCAGATATCAAATTTAATCGTCAAGTGTCAACTATTTCATGTTGTAAATTATAACATATAAATTCTACAAATACATACAAGTTGCATTAATTAATTAATTGTGAAGTAAAATGCTTTCAATTTACTCAATTATTGGTTAATTTGCAATTATCGCAAAACTAATATCTTATTTATTGTTCTATTATTTACTTAACAATACATAATCCAATATATTCATCCACGTGCCAACTATTCCAATTTGGGATACTAAAGAGTAACACATAAACCCTACAAATATGCAAAAATTGAGTTCATTCATTGATTATGAAGAAAATAGTTATTCTGGTAACTATTTATGAAAAAAATTATTTAAAATGTGAGGATACATGAATGGAAATTGAAATTGAAATTCAATGTATATTTATATAAATGTATTTTACAATCTAGCCAATTTAAATTTCGAGCCTACATGTGACAGAGTGACACATCTCATCCACTTTGGGTTGTAGAAAGGGCCTCTCGGCCCAATAACTAAAGAAATTAGATAAATTAAAACCCTTCCTCAACATTTGCACTCTAAAAAGGGGTTTGCATCTCCAAAGATTTGATCCCTCTCGGTGCTTAGTAGATCCCCTTTTAAGATAAATCTATGCTGGTAACATAAACACTAGGTCAATTTTTCATTTCCAATTATTTCATTTAATACCCTAAATTTCAAATTAAATATATTATTTCTAACTCTATTGAAAAGAGTACTCTAAACGTTTTATGATTTTGACTATCTTTTCATTCGTTTTCTAATTATTTTTTGTATGGAATCTCACTCGAATTGTTGGAATTACAAATATAAGTTGTTGGAATTGCATAATTTAGGTGCCCTAAGGGGATTTGAGAGTGTTGAATCTATTTTTGCAATAAAAAATGAAATTTGAAAATGCAAAATGACAATTTGACCAAATATTTTATTGTCATATTCCAACAAAAATGGCCAAAAAAGTAAAAAATGTAGAACATTTAGACAACTTCCTCTTTAAATATTATGGACACCTTTGGATAAAAACCTGTAAGGTAAAAACCTTACATGATTATCTTATTTGATAATATATATGTTTTTATTATTGAATTGATGATTATTACAATGACATGCTAATATTATATATGCATGCTAACCTTATGAACGGTCGCACCTTGAAAGGAGGAGACCTTTGACTATTAGTAACTAACTTAATCTAATTAATAATAATTAATAATTAATGTACTTTAGGTATATTACAAGTCATCATTCTCTGAAAAGATTCGTCCATGAATCTTCTTATGAGCATGTTGCAATTGGATTTCTTCCACAAATAACGGTGCCACGATTTAGCAGTTCTTGAAATATTTGGTCACATTTCCATTCAAATTTTTTCATGCATATGATTCTATAGATAAACGCATAACAATTATATGGAGTATTCTTCTGAGCTTCTAATATGATGGTGTTCTTTTGATATTCTAATTTGATGTAGATTTTTGATATTTCTGCATGCCTTGATATGGTTTTTTATCTATAGTGGCAACTACTAATAATGTACTTACTTCCTTGTTTAACGAGCTTGTCTTTATTTGTTTTCTGGGAACCTTTTGATATTGAGATTCTAGAACATCTTGAGTTGCGACTACTGGTAGAATGTTCTTCTCTTCATTTGTCGCAGCATCTTCTGGGTTTCGTTCTTCTACGTTATCATGATTAAGGTCATATTTGACACTTTTATTTTCAGCGTTGCATTCGTCTACAACTTCAATTCTCTCATAATTGTTGTTAACATTGACTTTGTTGACTTCATTGACTTCTACGACATTGTCATTTTCTTTACAATTGATATTGACATTATGATTGTCAATATCATCTTGATCTTCCATATCCTTGTCTTCTACCTCTTATGTTTCATCGTCCTTGTTATCGTCTTCCTCAACAAGTCCTCATTCTGAAGTTTTACTGGACAATTTTATAGATTTTTCAGCTGGCGTATTAATGTGCCTTACTTCCCTACCTTGTAAGAAGCCGCAACGAAAGTCTAGTAGACTTGCATATTTTTTACTAAGTATTGCATTTTGAGGTTTGACGTTGGGATGTCTTTTCTTATCCATCTTGGTGTCTGGCGTCCTGGATATTTTGTGAGGAGGGATATAAGGAGGGGGTCGGCATGGTTTCCCTTCTTTCCTGGGGGTGGTAGCAACCTTATATTCTTCCCTACTTGAGTACTTAGGAGTCGTCGTAGTTCATTTTTCTTCTTTACTTGAGAAGTTGGGAGTCATAGTTGCTTCTTTCATTATGGTCATAGTACCTTCTTCTGTCGTGAGTGCAGATGCAGTTTCTAGCTCTAATTGACCTGAGAACTCGAGAGTCGCAGTTGCTTCTTCCATTATGGTTGCAGTAGTCCCTTCTTCCTTTTTACTTGGTAATTCGAGAGTCACAGTTACTTCTTTTGTCATGGGTGTAGATCCCAGCTCTTCTTGACCTAAGAACTCAGGAGTTGAAATAAATTCTTCCTTTATGGTCATAGTCCCTTCTTCTGTCGTGAGTGTCGATGCAGTTCTAGGAAAGAGGGGAGGCGTGGCCAGGAAGGGGACACGCAACAGGAGAGAAGGAGCGGGTTTGGCGTGGGTGAAGGTAGGAGATGGAGTGTAGAAATGAGGGAAGATGGTCCGGGGAGTAAGGCGCAGAGAGAGAGAGAGAGAGAGAGACGAATGGAGGCGGGAAAGAAGGGAGGTGGACGCGTGGATGTGGAAGGGTGTGGCGCATTGGTGGAAGAGATGCAACGGAGGGATGCAAGTGTGGTGAGTTGATGCGAGAGAGAGGTGAGCAAATACGAGAGAGAGGAGGAGGGAAAACATGGAGGGAAAGAGTTGGAAGGAATACGTGGGGGTTCGGAAAGAGTGCGAAGCTGAGCACAGAAGGAATTAGTGTGGAGGAGGAGTGCAGCGAAAGGAGAGAGGTGTGTGAGCAGGGATATGAGTGGGAGAATGGGATACGAGCAACGATGTAGGAGTGAAGAAACCAAAATGGGGATCAATGAATGGAGTGGGTGAGGAAGGTGAGTCCAGGACAAATGAAAAAGTGAACGAGAGAGTGAGCCAAGCTATGATACCACTTGTAAGGTACAAGCCTTACATGATTATCTTATTTGATAATATATATATTTTTATTATTGAATTGATGATTATTACAATGACATGCTAATATTATATGTGCATGCTAACCTTATGAACGGTCGCACCTTGAAAGGAGGAGACCTTTGACCGTTAGTAACTAATCTAATTAATAATTAATGTACTTTAGGTATATTACAAAACCCAAGTATTATGTCTAGGGTGGCAGGAGCAGGGGGTCCTCTTAGACCCTAACGAAAAACACAGAAATATCCTATTCTTGGGAAAAAATAATGAAGAAAAGACTTATGCTTTGTATCTTGCTGGTAACTATTTATGAAAAAAATTATTTAAAATGTGAGGATGCATGAATGGAAATTGAAATTGAAATTCAATGTATATTTATATAAATGTATTTTACAATCTAGCCAATTTAAATTTCGAGCCTACATGTGACAGAGTGACACATCTCATCCACTTTGGGTTGTAGAAAGGGCATCTCGGCCCAATAACTAAAGAAATTAGATAAATTAAAACCCTTCCTCAACATTTGCACTCTAAAAAGGGGTTTGCATCTCCAAAGATTTGATCCCTCTTGGTGCTTAGTAGATCCCCTTTTAAGATAAATCTATGCTGGTAACATAAACGCTAGGTCAATTTTTCATTTCCAATTATTTCATTTAATACCGTAAATTTAAAATTAAATATATTATTTCTAACTCTATTGAAAAGAGTACTCTAAATGTTTTATGATTTTGACTATCTTTTCATTCGTTTTCTAATTTTTTTTGTATGGAATCTCACTCGAATTGTTGGAATTACAAATATAAGTTGTTGGAATTGCATAATTTAGGTGCCCTAAGGGGATTTGAGAGTGTTGAATCTATTTTTGCAATAAAAAAAGAAATTTGAAAATGCAAAATGACAATTTGACCAAATATTTTATTGTCATATTCCAACAAAAATGGCTGAAAAAAGTAAAAAAAGTAGAACATTTAGACAACTTCCTCTTTAAATATTATGGACACCTTTGGATAAAAACCTGTAAGGTAAAAACCTTACATGATTATCTTATTTGATAATATATATGTTTTTATTATTGAATTGATGATTATTACAATGACATGCTAATATTATATATGCATGCTAACCTTATGAACGGTCGCACCTTGAAAGGAGGAGACCTTTGACCATTAGTAACTAACTTAATCTAATTAATAATTAATGTACTTTAGGTATATTACAAGTCATCATTCTCTGAAAAGATTCGTTCACGAATCTTCTTATGGGCATGTTGCAATTGGATTTCTTCCACAAATAACGGTGCCACGATTTAGCAGTTCTTGAAATATTTGGTCACATTTCCATTCAAATTTTTTCATGCATATGATTTTGTAGATAAACGCATAACAATTATATGGAGTATTCTTCTGAGCTTCTAATATGATGGTGTTCTTTTGATATTCTAATTTGATGTAGATTTTTGATATTTCTGCATGCCTTGATATGGGTTTTTATCTGTAGTGGAAACTACTAATAATGTACTTACTTCCTTGTCTAACGAGCTTGTCTTTATTTGTTTTCTGGGAACCTTTTGATATTGCGATTCTAGAACATCTTGAGTTGCGACTACTGGTAGAATGTTCATCTCTTCATTTGTCGCAGCATCTTCTGGGTTTCGTTCTTCTACGTTATCATGATTAAGGTCATATTTGACACTTTTATTTTCATCATTGCATTCGTCTACAACTTCAATTCTCTCATAATTGTTGTTAACATTGACTTTGTTGACTTCATTGACTTCTACGACATCAGCATTTTCTTTACAATTGATATTGACATTATGATTGTCAATATCATCTTGATCTTCCATATCCTTGTCTTCTACCTCTTATGTTTCATCGTCCTTGTTATCGTCTTCCTTAACAAGTCCTCGTTCTGAAGTTTTACTGGACAATTTTATAGATTTTTCAGTTGGCGTATTAATGTGCCTTACTTCCCTACCTTGTAAGAAGCCACAACGAAATTCTAGTAGACATGCATATTTTTTACTGAGTATCGCATTTTGAGGTTTGACGTTGGGATGTCTTTTCTTATCCATCTTGGTGTCTGGCGTCCTAGATCTTTTGTGAGGAGGGATATAAGGAGGGGGTCGGCATGGTTTCCCTTCTTTCCTGGGGGTGGTAGCGACCTTATATTCTTCCCTACTTGAGTACTTAGGAGTCGTCGTAGTTCATTTTTCTTCTTTACTTGAGAAGTTGGGAGTCACAGTTGCTTCTTTCATTATGGTCGTAGTACCTTCTTCTGTCGTGAGTGCAGATACAGTTCCCAGCTCTAATTGACCTGAGAACTCGGGAGTCGCAGTTGCTTCTTCCATTATGGTTGCAGTAGTCCCTTCTTCCTTTTTACTTGGTAATTCGAGAGTCATAGTTACTTCTTTTGTCATGGGTGTAGATCCCAACTCTTCTTGACCTGAGAACTCGGGAGTTGAAATAAATTATTCCTTTATGGTCATAGTCCCTTCTTCTGTCGTGAGTGTCGATGCAGTTCTAGGAAAGAGGGGAGGCGTGGCCAGGAAGGGGACACGCAACAGGAGAGAAGGAGCTGGTTTGGCATGGGTGAAGGTAGGAGATGGAGTGTAGAAATGAGGGAAGCTGGTCCGAGGAGTAAGGCGCAAAGAGAGAGAGAGAGAGAGAGAGTGACGAATGGAAGCGGGAAAGAAGGGAGGTGGACGCGTGGATGTGGAAGGGTGTGGCGCAGTGGTGGAAGAGAGGCAGCGAAGGGATGCAAGTGTGGTGAGCTGATGCGAGAGAGAGGTGAGCAGATACGAGAGAGAGGAGGAGGGAAAACATAGAGGGAAAGAGTTGGAAGGAATACGTGAGGGTTGGGAAAGAGTGTGAAGCTAAGCATAGAAGGAATTAGTGTGGAGGAGGAGTGTAGCGAAAGGAGAGAGGTGTGTGAGCAGGGATATGAGTGGGAGAATGGGATACGAGCAACGGTGCAGGAATGAAGAAACCAAAATGGGGATCAATGAATGGAGTGGGTGAGGAAGGTGAGTCCAGGACAAATGAAAAAGTGAACAAGAGAGTGAGCCAAGCTATGATACCACTTGTAAGGTACAAGCCTTACATGATTATCTTATTTGATAATATATATATTTTTATTATTGAATTGATGATTACTACAATGACATGCTAATATTATATGTGCATGCTAACCTTATGAACGGTCGCACCTTGAAAGGAGGAGACCTTTGACCATTAGTAACTAACTTAATCTAATTAATAATAATTAATAATTAATGTACTTTAGGTATATTACAAAACCCAAGTATTATGTCTAGGGTGGCAGGAGCAGGGGGTCCTCTTAGACCCTAACGAAAAACACAGAAATATCCTATTCTTGGGAAAAAATAATGAAGAAAAGACTTATGCTTTGTATCTTGAGACAAAATTCCTCAAGAATCATTGCATCGATAATGTGACGATCTTTGTGGATTATGTTTTGGTGATCAAGTAAGCTAGAAGAAGGTTGGCTCTATTCAGAGCAAAAATATTGAAAGAATTTATTGGAACGTTAACCACCTTAGCACTAATGTCAATCTTTTCCATATCAAGTGTTTCAATAATCCATTAGTAGATCACTAAGATAATCTTGCTATGTATTTAGACAAGGGGGTCCTGGTTAAAATGGGGACCCCCTTGATAGGATGTGGCTCCCGTAGTTATTATATGTTTATCAACAACCAGGTTAAGGGAATGGCATTACTTCTCCCTCAAGCCATCAAAGGTAAAGGAACCACTTGTCACTTTGAATAAGGTTCAAAGCATGCAAGTCTTGTCGAAATTAGGCCTCACAAGGGAGCCTTAACACTCCCTCATGCTCCAAGTTCTCTCCCATATGCTTGTTCAACTCCTGGTGGGCATTCTTTTATGGTGTTTGTATGTGTCCTCTGTATCAAAAATGGAATATTTATTTGATGTCTGGTGATGTACAAGGGTTGTTTTGATGGTGAGCAAACATGTTCTATTCAAACATGTAATTGGTGGTCGGCGAAGAAATATCTAAGGCACTCAACATTTGATGGGGGCTAAGTTCCCATGCTCTATGTTGTTTGTTTTGGTTACACAATGTCGTCATTCCTCTAATTTTATGATAGACTTTGTTTGGGATTTTTTAGAGGGCATCTCAGTCTGTAGTGTTGGGGTGGTTATTTCTATGCACTTAAGAATTCACGAGTTGAACACTTTTGTAGATGCTTTGTGATATTTGTTTGAGGTATTTTGAATTCGTGGCTTGTATTGGTGGGATTCTTCCTTCAATCTTGGGCCTGAAATGGCCAATCCCACAAATCAAAATCTAGTGGAAGCATAGGGTAATGGTGAAATCAAGAAAATTCTTCATCATATGAATACCCAACTTCAGGGTATGTGGCAGTCAATAGAATATCTTAGCTTTCACTTGGATAAGTAGAAATTTAAACACGAGGAATTGGAAAATAGTTTGAAGGAACAAAACAAGAAAATTGATAAACTTGCAAGTGACATGGATATGCACTATAATATAATCCTAGGGTTTGCTAATGGTTCTCGCTCTATCATAGGTCAGCTTTTGCTTTCTTATGATTCCAGGAATTTTGGGGAAGAAACGGTCCAATAAACAACCATGGGTGTAATAGAGAAGCCTGGTTCTTGGTTGGAAAAGGGACCTGGTCAAGATGACTAATTCATGGAGGAAGCACATGATGGACATTGTTTCAGTTAATTTCAGTTTTGTTTCTTATGTATTTCACTTTTATTTTCTTGCTTGTCCAATATATACAGCTATTTAGTTTTAGGCATGGTAGTGTATTAGAGTTTTTGGCAATTTTAAAAAATGTCATGGAAGATTTTTTTTGTTGAATCAGCCCAGAGAATCAATTTGAACAAGTTTTGGATTGTATGTATTACATGGTTGTTTGGTCTTCCACAACGTTTATAATATAAAAATTTACTTGTTTCTATAAAAAAAAGTATTATTTCTATCCTAATTTAAATATTATTAACACCTTTGGACATTGTTATCACAAAAACCAACACCTTGAGATTGAAATCCCTAAAACTAGTGACAACTTATGGATAACTAAGAGGGGGGCATTGTCACCTCACCAACACTCTTCTACTAGAATTTAGGCTAGCTCTTTTATAGCTCAAGGGAGGAGTCCCTAAATAGAATTAATAGGGTTTTAACAATGAAGCACAAGGTGAATTTGAAGAGTAACCCTAGCAAAACAAGGTTTTTTATGAAAGTAAAATATAATGGAGATGAAGGGATTGGAGACTAGTGTCTTATCAAAAGATAAAATGGGGTAAATCAAGTATAATAATGAATAAATTACTAACATCCAAGGATACCTAAAGTTTGAGAGCCAATTCCTACCATATCCGAGAAAGGCCAGATTTATTATTTATATGTGTACTCTAGTCTTGGAGCATTTGGCATTGAATAAGAGTGTGGAAGGTCTAACCTAAAGATAGGTTCAAAAACTATGATGGTGGAATCAATTATTCATTCCAAGCTTGTAATTGTTGGTAGTAGTGACGAGTACAAATGACAAGGTTGTTGGGTTCTCTTAGGTAGAGGGAATTGAAATTCATTATACTCTTGCTTCAATATTCTCTCAATAGGAAGGAGTGACCATAATTGAGGTTCTTGCTTTAAATTCTAGAGGTTTTGAGGTGCATGAGAAATATTCACATGCTCATAGAACTTGATGACAACTATTATGGGTTGTTGCTACTCTTACCATGAGCTCATAGTTAAGGATCAATGAGTTGATATGTATGCATATTTTATCTTGTGCTCTTGATATATTGATATACTTGTATTGGTCTTTTTGGAGATATGATTATATTTGGAGGATGTCATTATTATCTTTTGATGTGGTACCAAATGATTTTGGCCCTTAATGATGAATTTAGGGATGCTAGAGGTTTTGATAGGTTATTGTTGATATCTTCCTTGTTCTTGAGTGATTTAAAAGTTCAACAAGAAGCAATCATCTAGTATTATGTTCCTTCACTTTTGTAGATGGCCACTATTGGTTTGGAGCCCTTAGTAGAGTGGAAGAGGGAGAAGTGTGTCTTGGTGGTGTAAACCAAGTGGCTTTGTTGTTCTCTCCTTGCATATTTAGCATATGGAGGTAAATTTTCAAATTACTTGATTAACTACTTAGAGAGATAAACACCTTTGCGGGAAGTGATTGCTTAGATGTTGAGGCATGTGGACCTATACTTTGACTCTTTCATAGTAGATATGATGTTCTATCGTAATGGAAAAGTATTATTTCAACTTTGTGGAGTAACTTGAGTTACAGGTTGCAAATGTAAAGTGAGTTAATTTGTGCTACATAAATTTCTTTTCTAGTAAATAGGGAATGTTAGGCTTTTGGGGTTACTCCAAAATTGGTTTTACCCAGTGTTAGTCACTTGGAAATGCTTCATGGAAACATGGATGGCTCAACTTGGGTGGATGGTTTAACTTGGTAAGAGTGTCTCCCTTACCTAGGAGGTTGTTACCTTAACCAACATGATGAATAACCCAATGGGTGCACATAATCAAGGGTGTTGATGCAAAGACAACTCTGATCAACATTTTATAACACCCTAAAAATAAAAGGGGAAGAGTGGGGGTAGTAACCATTTAGAAGAAAAAAAAGGCTAACAACCAAGTGAATCCTGATATGGATAATGGTTAACACACCCTCATATAGATAGAAGCACACAATTAAGTAACATTATTAAATGCAAAAATGTAATAGAAGTAACCTTAATTTATATATCTACATATGCAAAAAAAATGAATAGTAAAATCTAATTATGCATTAATATCTCTATGTTAAAATAATCATGAATTTTTGTGTATTGTATATGAATAAAAAATAAACAATTAACACTACTGTAATGGACTATGCAAATTAGACAACCAATGCTTAACCTAAAATGTACAATAATCTCATAAAACTAGAAAAGGAAACCAACAAATGTAAATGGACAAAATAGAAGGGAACCACTGAAACTTTTATTCATATTTTTTCATTGTAATATTGCAAACAACCATAGAATTGTATATCTTAGAACAAGTAAAACTAGGTGGAATCAACAATTCGAGTAGTCGATTCGGCTTCCTCCAAGCGAGGTGTTTTCGAGACCATATATTGCTTACAACAAGTTTGATTCTAATTGGATGAGGTCTTATATAGCAAAGAGATGTGACCAATCCTTCACTATAGTTGTCTTAATTTTATCTACATACATGAATATATTAGATTTGATGAAGCTATAAGTAAAATGCATGATATGAATCAATTAAACTAAAGAATACCTTTAAAGGGAAATACATTGACCCTCACACTTACTTTAGACTGCGACTTGTAGCCTTCCTGCCACCACCAAAACTATTAGATACTTAGAAAAGGCTAAGGATGAAGTTCAAAATGGTATACAAAACATAGGTTGTACTTTCTCCACACCCCCACATTTTCATGGACTCTCATCCTAACCTTATAATAGTCTCTGTGGAAAATGAAAGGACTTAGTTGTTGGTTGGCCTACCATCTAATCGTTTCCTTTCCCTCATGGGTTAAGTTTGATATTAAGGGAATTGAAGGGATAAAATGGTCAATCAATAGAAAATATGGTCACTTATGTGTCACTCAAGTAGTGTGCATCTCGACAAGCATTTATATATCACGACATGTAAGTAAATAGTATATCCAACCATGAAAATAAACCAAGCATGTAAATAAATCTTAAATTATGGTAATCATCATATTTTTTCATATCGTACATGTAAATTCAGTTCTTTAAACATCCAGTTGTAAAATATGAAATACTACTACTATTCAAAATCTAATCATTATGGAAACATTCAGTTGTATTTAGTCAATGGTGATGATATGTTCCTCATTGAGGACATACCATCTTGTTTCAATCAATGCCACTCTATTCAGGGCATAAAAAGACCCATTAGGCATGGTGATCTAGGCCCATTTTGGGACTCCATTCTCAAAAGGAGGCACCTCAATTGTGATCCTTGGCTGGCCTCTTCGTTTCCTCAATTTGTGCACATACATTGTTGGGGTCAAGCTCTTTTTATCCTTCTTATGTAAGTCTATCCAATCTGCATGAGTAACCCACACACACCTAATCTCTTCTCTGTTAGTATCCCATGCACTCTTTAGTGAAAACACAATTGAACAAGGAGTATGTCAAGCAAGAATGTAAAAATGGCATGATTTACTTTTAAGGGTCAACAATCTATCCCATAGATTTTCATGCAACTAAAAATCCTCTACTTCATCACAACTAGCAATTCAAAGCTTCATTAGACAAACTCCATTGTGATAAATATTTAAAATAGGGACAACCTTTCATGGGCTTGATAAAACTTACTTTCTATCTATTTATTCACAATGCGTCACAATCTATAAAACACACAATAATGCAATGCATATCCATACTTGCATCATGTACATAGTTATGATGATCTATGCACAGTTGCAAAACACCTAGGGAATGGATTGATGTGACAACCAAAACTCTCAATAGATCCTTACAACACTCAGCCTATGCAAAACTGTGATTATGACTATTAAATACACAATAATAATAAAGAAGAAGAGATAAATGATTTGGTTTTACCTTTGTTTGCAATGACTGAGAGACTGATCTACTCTTGGGTGCATTGTCCATTATTTTTTGCCTTCTTGTTTACTACCAGGTTCTCTTAATCAATCCTTTAGACAAAATCAATTCTCTAGGTCTATAGATGAGGTCGATTGTGTTCTTGGATGGCGTGAGGATGATTAAAATCACCACCTACAACCTCAATCAGTCACCTTGACAAACCGAACAATACTTAGCTTAGTAATGCAAGAAAAAATATGTTAAAGCAAATGATTCTCTTATCGGGTTGATTCACTATTTTTAAGGATTGGATAAATGCCCATACCATTCACAAAAATACCCAACATTGTTGAGATGGGGTGTTTTATTTTCACAATCCCTACATGCAAGGAAAATTCAATTCATTTGCTTGATTTGTGGGTATGATAATAGTAAAATTTCAAGGTGAGGAGATGCCATGTGAAGTCCTATCGGTATTTATATAATCACTAAAAAATGCTTCACAAATAGTGTTGAGAGGTATCCAAGACAATAGGTTATCATGGTATGTTCAAACATTTGCAAATCCATGCTAATGTGAGTGATATCATTTGTTAAATGTAAATTGATGTTTGTAACCTTGTTTACTTTGATCCATATGTCATTGATTATCAACCTTTTATCATATATAAAATAATAAAAATCGTTCACACATATCCAATAAAATACTCCATGTGTGCACCTTACAAAATCGTGCTCAAAATGCTTGATATATTGTACCAAGATGTTCACATTTATTAGTTATTACTAGCTCAGTTTAATAGTCAATGCACACTAGGAGGACATCAGAATGGGGACACTATGGTCTGCTAAGCATTATAATGCCATTTTGGAACAAGATAAGGACATCAATACCAAGCATTTCCAAGATTTGTAATGATCACTTGTTCACATTGATTTTCAACAATAGGGGGTTCGATTTCTCAATTAGGAGAGGTACCTACCTTGGAGGAGGGGCACTAGACATTGAAATTTTAGTCTAATGCAATTAATGAAAAACTAAAATTTCACCTCAAACTAGAGGTTTCTGAGATCTAATAGCTATAAACTTTTGTTCTTAGGGATGATTTAAAATATTAGTTTACAACAATAATCAATGGACAATATTTCACTTCACTTCAACCCAACACACTCGATAACTCAAGAGAAAATATACCAAACATATGCCAACAAGTTTCATCCCTTGGGGCACACTTTTCTGAGCATAAACTAGATTTTAAAATCATTTTATTACAACATATTTTACAACATAAAATATGCTCTCCTTTCTTCAAATTTTATGTTAAATCACTTATCAATTTCAGTCCTATGTTTTGTCAAATCAATATGAACAAAAAGTGTTGAAAATAACCCAATCAAGAAGATAATGCAAGCTGAAAATCAAATATGCAACTACTCAATTTTGGACAACTGGAAACTTCATATATATAGAGAGAGAGAGAAGAAATGAAGTACATGTACATACCAATACTTTATCACAAAGTCAATACAAACTCTAGCTCTCGAAACCTTGGCTAGGGAAAACCATGAAAATCCCGGTGACCACAAATATCCACAACAAGCTAACATCAACAATGGAAAGTCCTCCTTGGCTTCAACTCTTGTCTCCCACAAGCTTCTTAGACATATCCTTCTCTTCTCCTCCTCAATCAAGCATACCAAGTAGCACTAGGGTTTCCAAAACCCTAGTATTCTTCTCTCACAAGAGCTACAACAACAATGCTTATTTATTCTCTAGGGTTTATCTCATACCTTATATTCTTTTCCTCCTTTTGGATGAAACCCTAACCCTATAAAACCCTCAAACTCATACAAGAACCCTATCACTCCAAGAGAGAGAGAGAGAGAAACTAGTGAACTACACTCCTCACATTTCTAACAAAAAACGATGAATTAATGAATTGTTTTAAAGGATTCTCTCCTTACTCTATTTATATGATAGGTAAGAGAGGCCAACAATATAAAGTGGGCCTAAATCTCTACAAGTAACCTATCTCTACACAAGTAGGTTCATAGATGGAGTTCTCTCTCTCTCTCTCTCCAAGAAACATGTTTCAAGCTCTAAGGTGAAGATGTCCACAAGCAAGCCTCCAAGGCATGAGCACTCCATGATATGTTCCCATCACTCCTCTATAAGCCTCTAAATCTCTAGTGCTCATCTAAAGCAATGTACTTGTATGGGTCCACCACGCCTACATGACCATTGCCTCAACCCAAACATCCTTAAGTCAAGGACAAGCCTCCATGCAAGTGATCTAAGTGTGCCCATGCATTTAGGGCTCAACACACTCCTCCAAAATGCTCAATCCTCCTCCTCCAATGCAAGGCATCTTCTCAAGCAACCAACCAACCTCCATGTGCACACTACATGAAGAAGCCTCCAACATTTTTTAAGGCTCCACCACATAAAGGAATAATGAGAGATGAGCATACATACTAGGTCTAGCAATCATGAGCAATTCAAATCCATCATGTCTATTCATCATGAAACAACCAAGGTTTATCCATACAATATGCACCCCACATCACATGAATCACCCCAAAACATGGTGTAAAAACTTTTAGAGTTAACCCTAAAAGCTAACACTTCATGTTTATGAGGAAAGTGTTTTCACCAACACCAGTCTTCTCCATCAACATCTAAAGCTTCCATTTAACTAAGGGTTTCATTATAACTTTAACAACTTGTAACTCTGTACGAATATAATTAAGAGCTACAACACCCCTTTGTACCATGTCTCTCAGAAAATGGTAATATATGCCATTATGATTGGAGCAATCATGAAACACAAGATTCTTAGAGAGTTTGATACAATTTTGATTGTCACAATACATAACTTTTGCAAGCAACTGCATATCTCTGAACACAATCACCAACTTGTGAATCCATATAGTCTCACAACTAGTTGAACATGATGATATATAATCTACATTTGTTGAACTAAGTGCAACTACTGCCTACTTCTTGTTGAACTAGTATATCAACCCTAACCACTAGTTGAAACAAAATCCATAAGTACTCTTATGAGAACCAACACCTCAATCCCACTATGAAGCATAAAATTTATGGAGTAATAGTCTTCCATCTCATATATACCTTATGCCATAATGAGTTGTGCCTCTTAGATACTTGAGTACATGTTTTGTAGGAATCCAATGTGTCTCCTATGTATTGGGCTAATCGTGAATTGGTAAAAAGGTAATTAGATTAACATGTATTTGGTCATTAATGGGTTTATTTTTGGTGGTTCACGGGCCCATGGTATTAGCATGCGGTGAAGCCTATTTAAAGACTTGAATAACTCCAATGTAAAATGCCTCAAGTAGCCGATGTTGGCTAGATTGGACAAGGATAATAGATATATATTGGTTGTTGGTTTCCCCGATAAAGGGTTTCCATGATAAATCATTAGTCTATATTTGAGTGCTTGCTTTATAAACTGTGTAATAAAATCAATATGAATCAAAATCTAAAACACAAACAATGGGTCACACATAGTACACATAGATTTACCTTGGAAAACCAAAATCAAGAAAACAAGCACACTTGAGATTTTTTCTTCTTCTCTCTCTTTCATTGCATTATCTTGTTTATTTACAATACAATATTATATCATCCAAAACCTTAATACATTAACTTGGATTACATTACAACCATATATCCTTAACCAAAATTAGTTTACAATGGGCTAAAAAACCATTGACCTAAAACAACTAAAAAATAAAACAAAAATGAACCCAAAAATATATATTTTAAGGGTGTCCCCCCTACTCAAAGGGGCTAATTAGTCCCCTAAACCCCCTTTGGTCTAAGAACCTACAAAGAGTACAACACATGTCCAACACTATGAAGCAACCATAAATTGAATTAATTATTCACATATTAGCAAATATCTAGTTTGGTATTCACAAAATACAACAATGATCCAATCAACTACATGTACAAAGAAGGGTCAACTAAGTCAACATTATCATCACAAGTGACCTTCAAAATTGATATCATGGGAGTGTCCAAGTGTATGCAATCATGGATCTAGAATGTCTCCAAAGTGTAATTGTATTTCCCAAGGAAGACCTCTCATGGACCCTGGAAAACCTCCAACCCTAGAAAATACTGGAAAACCTCCAACCCTAGAAAATAATGCAGTAGACCAATATATTTCATGTCAAATTCACTTGAAACTTATCCTTAGAGCACATAATTATCTTCCCTAAACTACATGTAATGATTGCTACAACAATAAATTTGTAAATAAATAGGTTATAAACTATTAGTAATAGTAATTAATTATTATAGTTATGAAGAGGAATGTCTCTTCAATAGTGGATGGCCCAGCCATATTTAAGGTGGCCATATCCATTGTATTTCATCAATAAAATATATTATTCTTATCTTATCCAATATGAGAGTCGGATTCGACTATTAACCTAGTGAACGGATTCGTTCACCGCATTTGGTATCAGAGCCAGCCGTTCTCTGATTTTGGCTTTTAGCCATCCATCTTGGAGCTTCTCCAAATCCAGCTTTTAGCCATAAGTGTCAGAGTTTCTCTGAATCAGGTTTTTGACCTCCACTCCAATCCAACTCCCATCTCCTCGTTCTCCTTTCCACTCATTCCCCTTCTCCGCGTCCCTCCTCCCATTTCTTCCCCTTCCCCTTTCGGCACACACCAGCTCCACGTCCTTCCACCTGCTAACTCCTGTCGCTTTCTCGGCCTCCAGCTCCTTCATTTCAGCCTCCTTCCACTCAACCTTGTCCACCGCACCTCACGCTCTCTCTACACCCCTCTCTGGTCGACTCGTTTATCCTGCTCTACTCCTCACTATTCTCCCACCACTTCGCGCTCACACCTCGCCTCCTACTGCTGCTCCTTTCCACCTACATGCCCTTCTCCCACCTGTTATGTCCATTCCTTCCGCCTGCACACCCTTCTCCCACTTTTTGCCCCCTTCCGCCTTCGATCCACCTTACTCCACATTCACCTCCTCACTCACACGGCTCCCTCTCCTCCCCTCATCCACCTCCGTTGCGTCCTCATTCCCGCTCGCACGCCTTTCCCTCCTCTAGTCCCTCGCATCCCTCCCTGCACTCCTCTTTTCCATTCACTCGTTTCCACCCCCGGTCCAGCCTTCCGTCTCCCCCGTGCTCACACTCCCGTCTACCTCACGCAGCTCCTCCCCACGTTGTTTCGCCCACTCCCCACCACTTCTACGTCCTCCCGTCGTCCAAGCCTTCGCCTACATCCTCCACCCCCGTCCGATCCCACTTCCCCACACCATCACCTTACATCCTCCAAATCCCTAATCCGCCACCGGCCACCATTCCCACCACCGCCAACAGCTCTCCCTCCACCTGCACGACCCCCTTCCCAACATCTCCAACACTCCACCGCCGGCTCCCTCACGCCCACCACCACCTCCACCACCAACTCCAACGCACACCCAGCCTCCGCCCACGCCCTCGCCTCCATCCTCACAAACCCTAACAAAATTTCACAAAAAAATAAATAAAAATATTAAACATTATGATATTATTATATTGTTTAAATATTTTTAATTTTTAAAAGAAATAAAATTATTATTGAAATAATAATTATTATTATTTTAAAATAATTATTATTTTTGGAAAAAAAAAGGGAGTTATTTAAAAAAAAAAAAATCCCCCTCTACAAGACCTATGGCGTCATTCAATGAAGATTTGATCAAGCTTTTTGAGCAAATCAGTAAGGATATAAATGAAATAAAAAAATCTATTAACAATTTAACACTTATAGAAAATGAAGATGTATGTGAAAATTCCGTAGAAGAAGCCACTAAAGCTGAGGTAAAAGAAGAAGATGTAGTAGACCATTATGTCAACCATGATGAAAGTAATGGCATTGATCAAGATAATATGCAAGACAAATATACAGCACATCCTATTAATGAAGAAACCAACAACGAAATATTTGACAAGGAGAAAGATGATCTTGACCAAGATTGTGATAAGAGACAAGCTGGTGTTGATAATAATAAAAATAATAAATGCAATGGCAAGGAATGGATCCTACAATGTGTAGAAGAAGTCAAGTCTAAGAAAGTAAATATTCCAGATTCAACCTATACCCTAACTATCCTCTCACCTCAAAGGAATCTCAATGGAAGTTATATGGTGATTTCAAATCCAAGAATGTTATATGATGATTGTGAGACCTCCTCTTACAAGACAAGTAGAAGGGGAATAACACATGATGACATCCTGAATATGCTTGGACTAATATCAAGGATAGAAGTGACGGAGTCCAGTGTCCACCTAGATGGTAAAATTTTCAAACAAAGTATCAATATAGTTAGGCTTTCAAACCAAATCCCACATTGTGAGCAAAGTACGGATTTCTTCACAAGGATCAGAATGAAGAACATCA